>CAKNWT010332914.1:0-17506 GCA_932066315.1 Andricus coriarius
GAAAGTAGGCGTGGCAATGATGAGTTCCTGGAACAGCGATACATATTTGTAATAGAAATATTTGTATTATATACAATTGAACAGAATGAATTTCATTAATTAAATTTTCTTGTTCAGATTAACTTGGTGATGAGTTTATTCATTGAAATATGCCAGGATTGCAGTACAATGGATTTGAAAATAGACTACATAGGATATTTATCATGTGCTATAATGTGCCTCTTAAAAATAGTCATGCTTAGAATCCATCATAGCAAAATGTACTTTATCATATCTTCAGCAAATAAAGATTGGGTCTCCAATGAAAATGAAAATTCATATAAAATCATGAGATTTTACGCTCATACAGGTAGATCCGTCTACATTGGACAAATGTCTTTTGCATTGTTTGCCACAACAAACTTGATTATTAAAAATCTACCACTTTTATTGGCTGATCAATCCAAATTTGAAAATGTCAGCCTGCCTCAAAATCCACTTCCATTACAAATGAATTGTTTTTATAAAAATATGTCCTTGACGACTTATAAACGGGTTTATGCCCTCCAGAGTGTTCAGTTGATATACACCATAATTGGAAATTGTGGTACTGATGTTTTCTTCTTTGGACTCGCTATGCATGCCTGTGGACAATTTGAAATTTTAAGAAACGACATGACTGAATTCGGGATGATTGGTGATGGAATTCAACTTCGTAATAGTCTTCATATTTTAATTAGGAGACACAAGCATCTTACTAATCTGTCTCAACAACTTGAGGATTCTTTCAATGGAATTCTTTTCTTGTAGCTCTTTTTCAACTCATTGATTATCGTCACCTTAAGTCTTTATAATTGAATAATATGATTATTATTCGCATGAATAGTATTTAAAATTTAAGTAATTTTAGTGAAAATAATCGGAGAAAACCAATACCTCATTCAAAAAAGAACTATCTGAAAACTTATTAATGCTTAATCTAATTTACAGGAATCCAGATAATTATTAACGTGAAAGCAGGCAACACTTTATTGCTTCCAAGGCTGGTAATAGCATTAGCTATTCTGACGGTGCAGCTTTTTCTTTACTGTTACGCCGGAGATTATTTATCAACATTAAATGAAATTTTGATTGATGAAATCTACAAGTGCCCGTGGTATAATTTACCAACAAATTTAAAGAAGGACTTGCTTTTCATGATGATGAGAGCCAGAGTGAAATTTTATATAACTGCTGGGAAATTTTATAGCATGAACATCGAAAACTTCAAAAAAATTGTGAAGGCTACTATATCCTATATTTCTGTACTAATGGTAATGCTAAAATTAGACGAATGACCCAAGGTAAAAAGTTTTTTTTCCATTGGTCTTAATCATTACGTTTTTACGATTTCCTCCATTATTGTGAATAAAAAGCCACTGTCAATACTGAGGAAATATAACGAAATTTAAACTAAATTTATGAAGAAATAAATGTTTTTAGGCTATTTTATTTTTATTTTGTGCTTGATCAATGCATGTCAAAATTCATGAGAGGCCAGTAAATTTTCGGTCTTCATTAAATTTTGATACCAGTACATAATACAGTACAACCTCCATAAGAGTTCCCTCTATAAGAGCTCAAATGGCCTTGAAGCGCTCGGAAGCTTCCCCCACTACAAACCCTACTCACGCTGCCTCCAGAATTGGGCACAAAACCTCCACAATAGCTCGCAGCTTAATTTCATTTTCTTCTCATTGAACATGTGTTTTCTAAAATTACTTTTTTAATTGGCAAGTACAAGGCACTTTATTTTGATAAAACTTTTAAGAAAACAAAATTAAAATTTCATTTTTAATTAAAATATAATATGAACATACATATTTTAATATGTATGTACGCGATAAACAGTCTATTGTAATATGTAATAAATAATCTATATTTAAAAAAATTTTTTTGTTAATTGCACGTGTAAAAACTTAATACATTATCATGTGCCTTATTATTAATAAAATAAGAAATTAGTAATGCCTTATAATAATACATAACATATTAAATAAAAAGCTGCTTTTTCATCGCCGCGCCGGCCGGGAGTTATTGTGGAGGTTGCGTACCCAAACACACACATTTCGAACACACGCGCAACGTCCGAGCCGACGGCCAGTAGTGGGGGCCCCCTACTTCCTGGAATTCTTACCCCTAACCGCCCGTGGGTGAACTCTTATGGAGGTTGTACTGTATAATGATAATGTTTTCCTATATTTTCATACAAACTCATCGTCGTTTCTTTTCTTCAAATAAAATTTTATTTTTTTTCTGTGTAAGAAATGCGAAAATATAATAAGCGTTTTGAGACACCTGAGTCGGGAAAATTTATTTTTACGAAGGTGTTTGTCTGTTTGTATTAATAGTCCTTAATAGTAGTCTATAGGCATCATAACTTTGGATAGAATTATAAGAATGGATTGTGCTTCTAACCAAAAAGAACCAAACAAACTAAAAAAAGGGTAATCTTCTACATTCCTTAAAAACGCTATAAAAACGTGGATTGAAAGCCTATAATTTACAAATTACTTACGAATCATCACAAATGAGTAAAAATCTACAGCACACAACGATGGATAAATTTTCACTTTAAGCGCTTGCAATACTATTCTTCTAAACCAATTTCCACATAGATTAAAACAATCCAAAAATTGAGTTGGGTGAACCAAATATTTTGTTGTCCATATTTCAACCAAATCGTTTTCTGAGTGTGTGAAATTATTTATATGTACTTATAATTTCTTAATACTTACTTCTTCTAAATTAATAAAAAAATCAGCAATTAAAACTTCAGTAGTCTGGAACTAATTTTAAATTATTTCTAATATATGGAGTTCATCACAGAAAGAGAAAAAGCTACTGTTGAAAAAGATCTCTATGCTATGCGACACTCCATTGTATGTGTTTCTTTTGATCGACCGTAATAACAAGTATGGAACTTTTTTCGTATAAATTATTTTCACAAAGTGGTATTAAGGAAAGGTAAAGTTGTTCCCCTAGTTTAATTCGCAATCGTAAATTTGCATGCGAGCTGGTAAAAGGGTACATAACATTAATAAAAATACCACAAAGAGACTGAGCCTATAGAGCTTGCGCAGTTCACTTGACGGATTGTCTTCGGAAGGAAAACAGCATTGCTCTTGACAAAATATGGAAAGTACCACGCCAACTAAGAAACTCTCGAATCATTTAAACAATATCAAAAGAATCGCATGGCCAATGGGTGTTTGGCCCTTACAAAACGACTTGTTTTCCGCATTTCGAACATTTTTCTTTGTAATCATACAGGTAATCTGAAAACTATATATTTTCGGGTTTTTTATATAAAGTCAAAAAATTAATAAGGAATCAAAAACAATTTATGAGAAATATTTTTAGAAACAAAAGTGTTTTAATATATAACAAAAATTCACTTTATTACAAGTCATGCATCTAGTCTTACACTTAAAAGCTGTACGTGTTTTAGATATAAGATTTTTTTCTCGTAATATAATTTGATTATAAATATGAGTGCGTTTTCTCAGTGTGTTTATTACGGCAGGTCATAAGTCGATTTGAAAATTTTTTTACCGCGCTTGAAACAATTTTCATTGGTTTACAAAAAATTTCTCAAATACAAAATACAAAATTCTACACAGCTAATTCCACACGCGGCAACTCATATGTATTTAAACAATTAAATATTTTAAATTGTAACTTTAATTTTTTTATTTTATATATTTATTTAAATTTAAATAATATCATTTATGACGTCGTTTAAAAAATAATATTTTGCTGACAAGAAAATTTTAAAACACACAAAAACATTTATTTTAACAATATGTCTGCATTTGAATTTTTTCTTATTATCGCTGCTTAAGCATTTTTAAAAAGTCGATGAATTTTAACAAGTGGTGACTTATTTTTTTGAAGAAAACATTCTCTACAAATATACCGTTTTCGTCAGCTTCAAACTTTTTTCATACAAAAAATTTCTTTCTGTTATAAGACATGACTGATAGTATCATTTCAATTCTTAAAATAATAGACATTTTTTTGTCGATACCTGATTTTGAGCATTAAAACTACCTTAAATCCTGCACCGTAAAACACTTGACAAAATGATAATATTTAAATTTTTCAAATTTAAATAATCTCGACACAATAAAACTGCACAGGAAAACTCTACGCGAGGTAATTAATTCATTTTTGTCACCCTACACAATTATATTCTATACCATAAAACTCTAACCGAGAGTACACTATATAAATTAATTAAATTATTTGTTACCAATTTGTTAAATAAATTTAGAACTGTTAATACTAATATCGAAGCAACCTTTTGAGGTATTTGAGATGTTTTTCATTTCGTCAATAATTCCAGATGAAAATTCATTAGATGGAAAATACTCCATTTTTTATAATAAAAATTGAAAACTCCGAACAATTATTATTTGGATGACGTATAATTGCAAACTCTTGGCATGAATAATCTTTAATTTAAAATCATATTTGAAAAAAACAAACACGTGAAAAATTAAAACCGACAAATAGTATCGGACCAGTAACCGGTTGGCCTATTAAGAATGAGCCATGATTTTGAAGGTGATAGCGCCGTCTAGAATTAAGATAAAAATATTTTTCAAACTGTTGGAAAGCTTATTAAATTATGCGAAAAATTATCCCTATTTGGAGCAATTTATTCTTGTGGGTATTATCAAGCGAGAATGACAAAAATAAAATTCCGATTTTAAGGAATTTTGTCCTTCAACTTCAACCACGAGGCGATCTTTTTCTTTTAAATTTTGCATGCTCGTAAAAACAAAAATGATTATTTAATGAACCCGTAAGGATTTTTCAATAATGAATTCAATAAATGAAAAGTGAAATCCTGCAGACCACTTTTGTACAATATCAAATTAATGAATTCATTTCCCTATCTTCTGTCAAGAGTTTAAGTTGAATTACAAAATTCGTTAAATGTCGGAAACTTATTTTGGTCTTTCTCACTTGACAATTCTATACTTAAAAGGCTAAATTACTTCAGCTAGGGATCATTCATCGCAGAATTTAATAAGCTTTCCAACGGGCTTTCAAAAATATTTTTATCTATACTCTGGACGGCGCTATCACCTTTCAAAATCAAGGCAAAATTTTAATAGGTCAACCGTTTAGTGTTCCGATACTATCCTAAATTTAATAACATATATTTTTGAAGTACATAATAATAATATTGTCTATTGCACTACAAAAAATTCAAAACTTAATTTTTCACTATCATTTTAACCATCCTATAATGTTTATTATATTATTATTGTCCTTAATTGCATACCTTTAGGTTAGTTTAGTTACGACTGTCTCAATAGAAGTCAGCCTAGGATATGCCAATTCCGATGAAATGATAACTTACATCGAGATACAAAAATTTGGAACAGTGGCACTACTGAAAGTGCTTTTATTTCGATTTTATCGCAAAAAATTGGCATTCATCATAATATCAGTTAACGAAGATTGGTTTTCCTCAATGAAACCAAAATTTCTTGGGATTATGAAAGGCTATTCAAGCCGTGGAAATACCGTTGTGTACGCTTATGCAATTACTAGTGCTCTTCAACTGTTTTTTGTATTTTTGGATAATTTACCTACCTTTCCAAAGACTGTGAGAAATAACTCTACAAACAATTCATATGATATTTCTGATGAAAGAGTGCTTTTCTTGGGAACAAAATTTTTGCTTGGGAATTACTCGACGACGTCATATCTGTTAAGTTATATTCTGCAAGTTCTTCAATGTTTTTCCACTGCTTTCGGAAATGTTGGAATTGACGCTTTTTTCTTCTGTTTGGCAATGCACATCAGTGGCCGGCTGGAAATTTTATTTCACGAAATATCTGATTTTACATTTGAAAATAACTTGAAGGCAACCAAATTTATCATTGTCACTTTCATTAAGAGACATCAACATTTGTTGAAAGAAACTCAACTTTTGGAGACCACCTTCAGTTTAGTTATTCTCACACAGCTTGTAGTTAACATTACTGGGGTATGCACATTAGGTAAAAAAATTTCATTTTTTATTTAGTTTTAATTTAACCAACAGAGTATTTTCTTTCACAAATACGAAATGAGATGTCGAGTTAACATTTTTCAAAATTAAATCAAAAGGCACTCAAATAAATAATAGGTTTATATGATCCTGAACGATTCTAATTTTAAAAAATCCGTTCTAAAGATATTCTTTGAAAGTTTTATTTTGTATTGTATAAATACATAATTATTTTTCCGAAGTTTCAACTTAATATCTCATTTTGTGTGGAGTTGAGTTTGTAGAAAAAAATGTCGGCAATAAGCACAGAAAAAAATTTGTAGTTCGACCAGAAAAATACTGTAAAATCGAATCAATAAAACTAAAGACCAAATTCATTTCATATCGGGGCGGCAGTCCGTGCTCGAGCCACTCTTTCGAAATCCATTGGGCGTCTTTTAAGAAATCAAAAATTGGCTAACTTCCGAATCTTAATTTAAAAAAGTCGAAACAGTTGTAATTCACATAAATTCGTTTCCTTATAGTCAAAATGGTGATTTATTTCTATATTTTGAGTTAATATTAAAGAACAAATGAAATTTTTGTTTTTGACCTCTTTCAAAATTATTCCTATTTCATTAGCGCCATATTCAGAGTTCCAACATTCATAATTAAGCTATATAATACACTAATTCTAAGGCTAACCCACGCACCTCCACTGTTCCGAGATCCACACCTCTTTCGTCAAAGCAGGCCATTCTTAGACACTTGTCAATGAATATAATAAACGGCCAAGAGGACATAACCCATCCTTGCCTTATCATTCATATATCCTAGTAGGATGATTTTTTCTTCATGATCGCAAGTACCTATAGTATCATTTAAATTGTTCCAGAAGACATCTTTTACTTCACTCAATTAAATAATTTGCAAGTAGCACGCTATGATAAATAATCTTCTGATTTGCACTTTCATTCTAGGCCACAACAATCTGGGAGATATAAATGTATCCTCCTTGGCATGCTGTTTTGCTCCCACATTCATAAAAATCAGACCCACACTTTGGCTACCATGTAAATCCCTATCCTGACCATAGTTTGAGTCCGTTCTTTAACACACAATTTTCTATCACTCTACTGTCGCATCCCTTTTCTTTTTTAGGTAAACATAAAATATCTAGCTTTCTCACGTGTATTGTTTCTTGTAATTGTATATTCTTAAGATCATTCACCCCTCTTGCTATCCAAACACCCAGTAACCATTCATCGCTTGAAACTTTACCAGATTTATTTAAATTTACCGCCTTTCGTGAACCAAAGTTTCAACCCATTCCGAGGCTACTCTATTGTATAACTATAAATTTTTTTTCCGTGAGCCATTCTCAACTAATGCATGTCCTGGGAAACAAGTTATTTTAAGTTGGCTCTATTACATTTGTAATTTTGTACTGAATTTTATTTACTTATTTTTGGTAAATTAAACGGCGATATGAACAAATTTTCAGGGATACAAGTGCTTTTATCTATGCAAAACTCTGATACAGTCGCTGCTGTAAAGTCTTTTATTGGTACACTACTCCTGATGACTCAATTATTGTTGTATTGCTATGCTGGAGATTTGTTATCTTCAAAGATGGCGCTGCTAAAGTTTGCATCATACCAATTTTCTTGGTACGATATGCCATACAATTTAGCAATGGATATGTATTTTATTATGATGAGGGCGGGATATCCATTCAGATTGACAGCAGGGAAGTTCATGACCATGAACATGGACTCTTTCACTAAAATTGTTAAACTAACATTTTCTTACTTCTCAGTCTTGAGATTAATGCTAAGTAATTAACCAAAGATCACATTAGGTAGTTAAACTGATAGAAACTTTAATGAAATATAATTCTTATGCATATTATTTAATTTGAAATTTCTTTTAACCCAATGGAGATAATTTTAAAATATTTTTAATTTAGTGTTTGAGAAACCATCCCCAACTTGAGTTCCATGTAGCTGTAGGATTGATGAATTTAATTATTCTAAATGTTAGAAAGTATTACCGAAACGATTATTCGAAACCTAAAACGCACCCTTAGTGATAAAGGATTTTTAAAAAACCAATTTGGCTGCATATTCCTTTAGAAAAGCAAAAGAGTTTTTTTGATGCAATTGTTCAATTATTTCCCCAAAAACTAGCATACAAAAATCAGGGTAAGTGTTTTAGGAAGTAAGGAATGGCTTGTGATACATTTCGATGGGTGCAAATAAGACTATTCCATCATTTGGTTTTAAAATTAAAAAGACGTAGACATTCATTTTTGAAATTTTCTGGACAATATAACAAATGAACGTTTACGTCTTTTTAAAGTCAGAACCAAATGATGGCATAGTCTTATTTGCATCTGTTGATTTGTAAAACAAGAGCGCAAAACAAACTATTTTTGCAACAATCGCTTGAGAAAGTTGCAAATTGCCTTATCTCCAATATGCGCATGCGCAACTCTACACACCGGTGTGAAAAATAAGTATATTTCAAAGTGCGCATGCGTCGATATTATTCTGAAGTATCCTAAATATCCTGATGCATCTTGGAGTCAGATTTATGTCCAATTTTTTCAAAGTGAATCGTTCAAAATCTAAAATACTTAAAAGGTGATTTTGTAACTCGTTTTTAAAGATTTTAAGGATATTAAATAGGACTATAAGTATATAGTCAAGATCAAAATTCTTAACCTTCAACTTGATTTATGAAATTGACAAAAAAAGAGCCATTGATTATTGCAATAAATTCTGGAAAAGAAATTTAAACATAAACTACACTGCCACACAAAATAAAATATTTTTTCGGGTCTGGAGGTCAGACCATGCTGACTATATGTTTTTTGGGTCGCTGAATCCAAATCTGAGGTCCGAAAAACCCCAGTAAGTCAGGTTTATGACATAACCTCATAAAACCTCATCAATTTTGTTTTAAGTCCGGGGGTCAGACCATGTTTATTATATGTTTTTGGGATCGCTAAATCCGAATCCAAGGTCCAAAAAATTCCATCACGTAAGGGTTATGACATAACCTCATAAAACCTCATAATCTTTTTTAGTTATTTTTTTTTATTGTATGTCAGAACCCTCACGTGCTGGGACTTTTTTGACTTCGGATTCGGATTCAGTGACCCCAAAAACATATAATAAACATGGTCTGACCCCCTGGCTCTAACAAAATTTGTATCTGGTTTTTTGAGATTACGTCAAAACCCTGACGTGCTGGGGTTTTTCGGACCTCGGATTCGGATTCAGCGAACCCAAAAACATAAAATGAACATGGTATGACCCCTGGAATTGAAAATAAACAATTGTATGAGTTTTTTTTAGGTTACGTCAGAACCCTGACGTGCTGGTGTTTTTTGGACCTCGGATTCGGATTCAGCGACCCAAAAAACATATAGTCAACATGGTCTGACCTCCAGACCCGAGAAAAGGTTTTTTTTGTGTGGCTGTGTTATTAAAAAAATAACTGAAATCATGATTGTTTATGTATATGTAGTTATTTGTATATTCGTATTTTTTCTTCCGCTTTAGGAAAAAGTCGTAATTTTCATTTAATTTTAATTTACAAAAGCTCATTCTATTCCTTGAAAATTATAAATATTATCATTATAAAAAATACTATTTAGCAAATGGCTTATTTAATAAATGGATAAGTAACAATAATTGTACGAATTATTTCTAAATAAAATAATTGCTATAAAAACGTGACAAATTGAATTGTAAAGAACCTTTCAAGGAATGTAACAAGCTTTTGAAAATTTAAATTAAATTAAAATTACTATGTTGGCTAAAGCGGAAGAAACCAGAAGAATATGCAAAGAACTACATTTTAATAAACAATTATAAACTCAAATATTTTTGTATTATTTACGCTTGCGTTTTTCTTCTAAAATTTGTTGCAATAAGTAAGTCTTTTTTTGTCTACTTTATAAATCAAGTTAAAAATTCTGTACTTTTAAACTTGATGGTACATCTAGAACATCCTTAAGCTTCAAAAAATCGTTTTGAACAATTTTACAGTGACAGCTTTTGGACTTGAATAATTTGGAATTTCGAATTTAAAAAATTTATAAAAACTTTAATTCTTAAATAATTTTCCAATCAACTATCAAAAGAAGATTTTGAATTGAAATTGTTCAAAATGATACCACTTTAAAATGTTTGTGATTTTTTGTTTAACAAAAAAATCTATAAACCACTCAGCGTAATACTTTTGTCTCGAATTGAAGAAACAGTTTCTTTATCGAATTTTTTTTCATTTAGCCAAACATAACTTCAAAATAAAAAAAAATCATTTGAAAATTTTAAAAACTTTTCACTGAAAAACTTCATTTCTTGAAACGAAAGACATTGCTTTGAATAAAAAAAAATTTTCTTGCAAACAAAGAAACTTTTCTTTGACTGGGAGCCAATGAAAAATTTTCTTGAAGTCAAAGAAAATGTTTTAAATAAAAGAATCTTTTTTCTGATTTTCCAAAATGACTGAAGAATTTTTCCGTTATTTGGGACCTTTTTTTAGAATAAAAATACCCCAGAGAAAAATATTCAAGTTTTCCAAATGATCATTACGGAAATTTTTTGTATGTACTTAAGCACGTTTTACTGATAGAATACGTTAGAAAAAATTAACATGTCTGAGGAATCTTGATTTTTTTCCTATTGTATTTTTATTAGTAGGAAATCTTGAGCTGTTTAAAGGATTCTTCAAATCTAACAAAAAAAAATAATGTAAAAAAACAGAAAAATGAATTACTCTACCCATGAAAAATCGACGGCCTCTTATAACTCATTGATCATACCCCATTTTTGTAAAAAATTGTATGTTTTAAGCGTGAAAAAGTACCCTTTCTACCCTATTTTTATCCCATAAGGACTATGAGGCCTGATTGCGTCAATTCGCAAAACATACGTTTTTCGAAGTGCGCATGCGTCAATATTATTCTCGCACAGTCTGCTGTATTGAAGCACTTTGCGCATCATTCAGAGACATGGATGTCCTTACTTTCACGTGTGTGGTGTAAAAAATAATTATTTGGATCGTCGGAAATGATTACTTGATGCATTTCGTGATGATGCGGGTTTCTCACATCCCTAAAATCCAGACCTTATTAATAGAGTCCTGAAAAACAAAAGAAAAAATGATTAAATGGCAGTAAGTTAATAATTTTTTGGTGATTCATACATCGACCATGCACCTAAAATCCACCCGTAGTGATAAACGATTTTGTTAATCTCAACAAAATCTTAAAAATATAGTATAGTATTATGAAATCTCTAACAGAAGGATGGAGAAATAAGATTTTTTCGTTAGTTAAATAAACTAAAACATTTGTTTGAGTCATCAAATATTTTGTTGTACATATAATAAAATTTCTCTATAGCTAAAACAACAAAAATGTTATTGATTCAACCAAATAGTTTTCTGAGTGTTCTTGTAAACTCAAAATTTACAAGCGGTTTTCCTGGACCCACGAAAAATACTTTCTACAACCTCCGTTCAATTTCTGCTGTCAGAGCTCAGATTAGGTAGGAAAGTATTTCCCAGCAATTCTTTAATCATAACAAGTTTTACTACTGTATGAAATTTCATCTTATTAGTTATTAAAAAATGCAAGCAACAATTAGAATATTTTTTACCAGAAATTCACAGATTCTTCTTCAACTACAAGTGAGACGTTTCTAGAAGTTGCTAATTATTTTCTGGAAGAATAAGTATTGGAACGCCAAATTGGTAATTTATTCTTTAATACATAAGTTATTATGACTATATTTCTGTAAAATAAATATCTGATTATGCATTTTTTCAGGTAATAATACTGTTATGCCAGTATTATGGAATATCATTTTCGTCTTCTCTGCGTGTGCAAGGTGGATGCACCTGACTAATAATTCATAAGCCACGCATGAAGGTGTATTTCTGGAACCGATGACATGAGGCTTCCTTACATTGTATTTTCTTTTTTTATTCTTCATGTTCACCCTTTCGCTGCCTGTCCTATGCTCTTAATAAAAAATTCAGAAGACAAGGGTATCATTACCGACTATAGGAAAGGGTTCACTTCTTCCGTGTTCTTTGTTTCCCATTTCGATGGGGTGCATAAAAAAATAGATCTATCTTTGGCTATTCGTGACATAACAAATTATCTAATATTATTTGAAAGATGTCCCTTATGTGTAGCACAAAAGAAAAGTATAGTTTTGTTTTATTATTCTAATATTTCTCTCCTCTAAGGGAGTTTTGCATGTCTTCGATTACGTACATTGTTTGAAATTCAAAATTAACTTAAAATTAGGACAACAATAATGGAAAATGGAAGGGGACATTGCATCGAATTTAAATGTTCATATAAATTCTAATGAATTCGAATAAGATGGGCTTAAGAACATTCAAGTGAGTTCTAAAAAATTATGGTTTATTTAACTTGAATAATTCATAATAAATTTAAGTGAATTGTATTTAATCCAATGATAATCAAGAAAATTAAAGAAACCTCACGTATATTTAAAATTAATTCAAACTGAATTAAACAAGAATTCAATTAAATCAAATGCATTCTAAGTGAATATCAACTGAGATCAAATTAATTAATTTAATTAATTCATTGTAGTTCACTTAAATTGATTTGAAATTTTTTGAATTGAAGTAAATTCGCGAAAACACTTGAGATGCATTAAGGTTAATTTTCCCAGATTCAAGGTAAGTCAACTCAAATGAATATGGGAAAGGCAACATTAATCAATTTGTATTCAATTTAAATTCATGCTCAACAAATTTATTAGTTCCCAAACGATTTACCTGAATATACTTAGATTTTTTATTGTATTTGATATTTGAATTTATTTTTGTCAACCCAACAGTATAAACCAACTATAGAATTTTTATTGTAACATTAGCATCTATATTATTATATAAACAAATTAAGTCTTAAGTGGTATCATTGTACAATCTAATCTCTAAGTGAATCAAATAAGATTAATGTAAATTGAAGAAAATTATAGTAAAATTTGATATGAATTATTTGTTAATAACATTCCCGTGATGTCGAGTGAATCACTATGAACTTAAGATTTAATTATTGAGTTCTTTTTAGTTTACTTTAATTTTGTTAAATTCTAGTGTCTCATGTGAGCTTACTTAAATTCGCATAAATTCATTTGAATTTTTCTGAATTCAAATCAATGTTTAAAAAATGTGAAATTACAGTGACTCCAAGTGAAAACTAAATTCAAAGCGCGTTCAAGAAAATGTAAGTCATTTCACGTGAATTTAGACCAATTATTGAACTTTTTTGATTCCCGGGAAAATAAATTTTGTATTTTTTTCAAATCGATTAACATTAACTCGTGCACGGGGTTTAGAAATTAAAATAGAATTTTAAATGGAAAAGCTCGGCTTTAAAAAAAATGAAAAAAGAAGTACTTGTCATTGACATTTTGCAAATTAAGTTTAGTCACCTCTTAAAGAATGTTCAAAGAATAATTTCGCATAATATATTTTTATTTTAACTTCCCAGTAAATCATAAAAAGTTACTATTTTTCGAAATAAATTATAAGATGATAATTATTGTAAAAAATAATACTTTTCAGTAAACATAGTTCAACATATTTTGCATTATTAAAAGAATTATTTTATTGGTTATGATATTTGAGATTATTTAAACAATTTTCATTTGTTTGAACAATTGTTTTTCCCTGTGAATAGTAAAAAGTTATTATTTTCTGAAATTAATGACGCCGTAAATTGGAAAGACAGTTTGGAATTATATAAACAATTAAAATCAGTTGCTTCTTTTTATAGGAAAGATGAAGAAAATTATATTATATCGATTGAAAAAAAAAGATTTATAGTGTTTAACAAATTAATATTTAAAAAAGGGTATAAGTGCTGAAAAAAAATACTGAACAATAAGCGACATAGTGTAAGAGATTCAAAAAAACTCGAATTTTTCACACCTTTCCTATTATAAGGAGCAACTGAATAATTATTAATTGTTTAAATAATTTTAACTTGTCTTTCACAAAGTATCAATCTTAACATTCATTAACTGCGTCATTAATTCCAGAAAATACTAACTTTTTAAGAATGAAGGGGAAAAATTGTTTAAACAAATAACAATTATTTAAATAATGAAAAACTGTCTTTCAGAAAAAATATCGGTCTGACAATGGATTGCCTGCATTATTAATTCCAAAAAGTAGTAGCTTTTCAAGATTTACAGAGGACAAAATTTGTTTAAATAACTGAAAATTGTTTAAATAGTTGCCAAATATCATTAAAAAAATATGTTACTCGCAAAATTCATTAACTGTGTCAATAATTCCAGTAAAATAATAACTTAACACGATTTACAAGCAAATATTGTTTGAACTAATAAAAAACATTGAAATAATTATAAAATATGTTAAAAACAAATATTGCTCGTGACATTCATCAACTGTATTATCCATTTTAAAAAATAAGAAATTTTTATGATTTACAGGGAAAAAAAATTGTTTAAGCAATTCAAAATTAGTTAGAAAATACTTGAAAATTTCTCACTTATCGAACAAACATAATTCGCATTTAAAAAATTCCGAAAAGGATCGTCTTTAGCATTAATTTTACATAATTTTTCATTTTTTGGGACATCTCCGAGAACAAACGAAGTGGGTTCGTTGGCTCAAAATAAAAAATTATTGCGTGGAAATTATTCCTCAAACATTCCTTAAAAGGTGACTAAACTTTTTTTTTTAAACCGAGCTTTTTCTACTTGAACCCCCATGTTAATTTCAAAAGCACGGGTAAATGTTGATCTATTAAAAAAAAGGGAATTTCTTTTCTCCCAAAAACGAGCAAATTTGGGGGATTGGGTCGATCACCAAAAATCGAAAATTGTATTTTGACAGTTATAAATTTGGACCATCCTGATGATTACAGAATAGAATGCATAGAAAATTGAAGAATTTCAAGGGGTTCATAAATTAAAAAAATTGAATATTATATGTCATTATATGAACTTTATCATCAGGCAGAATAATTATTGTGCACACAACATTTAATTACTTTTTTAATAAACAGTATCAAATATAAAAAATATTAATAATTACCAACACCACGATGGCAAACGAAAATCGAAGAGAAGAAAAAAAACTTTCGTTTTGAAGAGGCCATACTCCTGGTAGCCAAGTAGGAATCGCATAAATTGAGTACTCGCGATCAAAATTTTTCAGACGAACCTTTTCTTCTGTCATATTTTTTTTTTGATAAATGTATTCCTCACTAAATTGATTTCCTCGAAGAACGGTAATATGAAATGTCGATGTCAATTTATCTTATGCAGAAAATGCGAAAATGATCCTCTGGATAATGATACAAAATTGTAGATAATTGGATATAGAAATAAACGTTTCTTATTAGTTATTTTTAAATGAATTTTTAAGGAAGCTCTCGGTATTTTGCATAATATACTCACTGAATAATTGAAGATATGATTATTGTACGCGCATGATCTTAAGAAAAGCTCCTTCATTTCATTTCTTATTCTTGAATAGAAATTTATATCCTCAAAATGATATTTTTATAGACAGTTTTCATTTGTGATTATCATTTCGGAAAAGTGTAAGATTCTCAAAGAATTTGAGGTGAAGTTTAGTTAAGCGCATGAAGATAAAAATATGAGAGAAGAGAAGGTTTGGAAAAAAGACTTAGCTCAAGAATATTCCATTTATTTAATACCATCTTGGCTGCCAGGAGTGTGGCCGTTATTACCTGAAAATTTTTTTACTGCTATTAGATTTTACATTGCTGTGATATTATTGGTAACTATTCTAAAAATTATTCTCATTTTAAATACTCATTTCTTTGCAGCAATTGATTATAAATTGTTTGCACCTGATGTGCCTGATTTCTTTACAGAAGATAAGAAATTATTTTTTCGCATACAATTATTCCAGTTTTCAACAATACTAACTTCAGGTTCCGAATTAATTCGAGGTTGTGGAGATGCAAGACAACTAACAGATCAATTAGTGTTTTGTGCAGTGACTCTAAATTCGACAACAAAAACGATCCTTCTCCGAATTTTTCGAAAAAAAGTTTCAAATATTTACAAGGAAGCAGAACACGATTGGTCAACCACAGAAGAAGAAGAGCTCCTTAAAATTATGGAATCTTACAAAAAATTGAGTAGAAAAGTTTATTTTTTTGAAGCTGCAGTCCATTATACTCTACTCGCAATGTATATCATAGCACCTAAATTAGCTGAAGAAGAGAAAATTCTGCCCTTACAAACTGTTTGCTTAACCAAAAATATTTCAGAAATTGGATATCAGAGTGTCTATTTTTTGCAATGTGTTCAATCCCTCTACGTTTTTAACGGAAACGTGGGAACCGATTTTTTCTTTTTTGCTATTGTAATGCACATTTGTGGCCAAGTGGAAATTCTCAGTTTACAATTTTCAAAAATTGCAAAAGACCATTTTTATAATATCGAAAACGAGGAAGAATTTGGTGACAGTATTAATAATTTAAGGCGGCGAAATGTGTATGAGAAGGAATGCTTTAATTGCATGAAGTCTCTTATTGAGAGGCACGTAAAACTTTTAAATTTGGCTAATGATGTGCAGAATACTCTTTCGATAACTCTTCTTGTACAGCTCAGCACAAGTATCGTTATCATGTGCATTTTGGGTATGTATTTTTTTTAAAGTGAATATTTCATTAACTCCATTCGCTGTTTTGTTGATCAAATTTTGTAGAATAATCATTGTTATAAATCCCTTTTAAGGAACAAAAAACACTATAAAAAAGAATACTTAAGAATGTTACAACTAAAATTCAGACATTTTTTCATGTTAAATATTAAAAAGTGTCGATTATTGGTCTGTTACTTTTGGCGAAACGAAAAAAAATCTACTTCAACGCGGATTTGAACCCGGGACGCCACTTTACATGAATGGAGCATTAACCAATTACGCCACCGAGCCTGCGGTGAAAATTCTTCAGACTGAAGTATTCACCAAAAAAAGTGTGTGTAGTGGCTCATGTGTAGTGGCGTTCACAGTTCAAATCCGGGCTAAGGCAGATTTTTTCTTGTAGCATGATTGTTTACATTTAAAAATGTACTTAAAATCAGGAATAAAATTAAAATCAAGAAAAATTAGCCCCAATTTCAGAAGATCTTAAATTTTTTAAATTTTTCTTAAATTTAGATAAACTTTACCTAAATTCGGATCCATTTTTGCTTATATAATTTCATTTTTGATTTTATGTATATTTTTAAATTTAAGGTGTAAAATTTGTATAGGTATTCTTTTTTACTGTGAATTTCTTGACGTGGTTTTAATGTTTTTTTGCTTAAAGAAGGGCAAATCCTATTATAAAATTACATCAGCAATTTAACAAAGACTTGGGGTTAAATTAACTAAATGCAGTGTACTGTTACCGGAATTTAATGAAATTGGAGAACTTTTGATGGTTTG
>CAKNWT010332915.1:0-13589 GCA_932066315.1 Andricus coriarius
ATAGTTGTCGAATTAATTTTATATGTTATAGGCGTCAAGCTTCTTCTTCTGTGATATTAATGTTTATATTTCATATATCAGTCTAAGAAAAGGAATTTAGTTTTTTCAATAGAGCATACTTTGGAGGTATTATTATCGCCTTTATTTTTCTTCTTATCGCTAAAGTGATAAGATTTGAAATTTGAACGAATATCTAGAATGTACTATCGCGAACAAACTTAGCTTCTGCTCCCAATCCTTAACTCATTTCTTTTTAATCAGTCATTATAATAATCATAAATCTAAAAATTTTGGTAACTGGAAAATAAAATACATGTTTCTCAAACAGAAACTATATTTTCTTAAAGAAATTGTTTAATATCTTTTTAGGTTTGAATCAATTTACATATTTTCATAATTTGTAAAAGCTTGAAGTATTTTTTGAAAGAATTCCTAAGATTTTTTTAAATCGTGAAAAATAAAAAAATAAATATCATGAAATCTACCACATTTTTTCCTATTTTTTATAAAAGCAGAATAATACCTATATGTTTAAATAAATGTATTCATAGCAAAATAAAAAGATCACGTATTTGTTTAACAATTTTTTAAACAAATTTGGATGTTCCTATGCATCTTTATGTTTGTTAATATTCCCTTAGCTTATCCAAAAAGATAAATTTTCAATAAAATCCATAAACATTCCATAAAAGCGACAATTTGTCACGTAGGCCATATCGCAACTTTCAAAAAAAAGCTTGAGGGACGGCTCACGTTCGAGAATTGTCGATTTCTCCGGGGTACACTCTCAGGCCGCTGGCCCACAACATTTTGGTAGAAACTTTGACTATTTTGTTGAAATGCAATATAGTTCGACTTAAAATCTCAAGAATGTAAAGTGTTTTATAATGAATTCAATATGGTATAGAATATAAATAACCTAAAAAAATGGCAGGCCTATCATTGTCCCTAATTCATAAATATAAGTGCTGCAACATGTCAATAATAATAATACCTAATTTCATGAAATTTGTTTTTTCGCAGTGAAATTTTTTCTTACCTACAATAGGGTGATCTCCCATAGGCAGATTATTATAGATAAATCATGACAGACCTATAACGATATTTCTGAAAAAACTATTATTTAATGTCTGGGACATTTCCGAAAGATTCAAGCATAGGAACCATGATCCATTAAACTTTTAGTATCATTTGTAATCACAAGTTACTTGTAACATTTCAAGATGACCACGGATCATAAACAATTTTATCTTTTTGTTTCATTTTTTTATAGGTGTGAATGATTTTGTTTCACCAGATCCACTATAATATGAACTGAGATTAAGCGCTGGAAGCCTACTGGAGTCTCCCTGATTTCATCTGCGGTCAAGGAGGTAATCATGCCACGTTTAATGTTTATTTTTGCCCGTGCTTCACGTCGAGTGCGAGGATTAGGTGCATATATTCCAGCAAGAACATTACTATTCTCCAATATTGCAAAGACGTCACCATCGAATGTTGATAATACAATTTGTTCTTGGATTGGTATCGACCTCAAGTGATTCTGCCCTACAAATATTTACATTGTTTTATTTGCCGGAAAAGCATATGATTGCAGTTTAAATAGCCGGTACGGATTTACTTTGTAACGAAGTCCAACGAATTGAAGTGTGTCAAGTCCATACCCAAGTATGTGAGTCAACTGAAGCGCAGGGCGAGGCATGGACCTAACAGGCAGAACAGCAACATTGCATTCCATTCAGATAATTGGGAGTGAATAGAATGAGTGAATAAGAATCTAATAATATTTATAAGAATGCAAAAAGAATCTAAAAGTCTTCCGGGCAAAAAAAAAAATTTTGAACCTAAAACAGATTCGTTAATTTATTTTTAGAACAATAACTCAAAAAGGTCTCAAACAAAAAATTGACGATAACTGGTGCCTTTCAAAAAGTAACTTACCCATTACTATCGGTTACATGCTCAATTCTAAAATTATGTGAGATTGGACGAAGAGCCCGTTTATTAGCTTTGATGTTTCGAATATGTTTATATATTTCAGCAAGAGTATCAATACTCGACAATATTGCAAACACGTCACCATCGAGTGTTGATAACACAATTTGTTCTTGGGGTGGCACGGGCTTATAGACATTATTTCCTGTGAGTATTTTAATTCGCTCATAAGTAGGAAAAGCGTATCTTCGAAGTTCGAATGGCCTGTCCGGATTTTTAGTGGGAGTAAGTCGAATAAATTGAAGTTGGTCAAGTCCATATCCATTTCCGTCAGAAGAAGGAAGCCTGGTAGGTGGTGCTATATTTATGGAAGAAGGAGACCGCAACCTTGCACGTTGAGGAGTTGTGGCAGGAGGAGGCCTGAGCGGAGAATGGATTCTGTCAGGAAGAACAGAACTGGCATGCAGAAGAGAAATGGTAGGAGAATCTTGAGTGTCAAAAAAAAAAGATTGGTGGCCACGAGGAACACCAGGAATAGGTGCGCCATTAGGCAGGAATTCAAACTGCGAACTGGTTCCTGCAAGAAGAAACAGAAGATTGCATTTTTTTCGAAGAAAGAATTGTTTTGCATCACTAATATAAATCTACAAAAAAACCCTGCTAATAAATTCTGTTCGTTCTGCGTCGGTAATTTTCTGCCAGTAAGAATATCAATTTTATAAATAGATTAAAAAAATTTGTGGTTTGAATTTTAAAATAATTATACAAATTTCGATAGTATTCATACCTTTTGGTATTCGATTAATTCCATAGATTGACTTGAAAGTAATTTCACTCATGACCGAATGCATTTTATATCAGAAAGGGTTCTACAATTTGAATCGCAGAATCTCTCCGGGTCAAAATATGTTTTTTTTTTGAGGAAATCAGGCGATACGTACTTTGCCGATTTTTAAAAAAGGAGAATTCTTTTTTTTACAATCGAATTTTGTTCTTACAATCGAAAAAAATAAAAATGGTTTTCTGGAAAACCCCAAATTTGTAATCCATCTAAATATTTTGGAAATGTTTCTGCCAACAAAAGAAAGGCATCTTAGCAGGACCATACTGGCTAAACCTATTTTGAGGCTAGGAGAATTTCCTTTTTCTTCAAAATTTAATATTTGAATTTTTCTCGTAAACTATGAAATATATCGCAGAAGAACAAGGAACCTTTTTCATAGATCTTTCTTAGATATGCAAACTCTACTGTAAAAATTTTTCCTTATCTGTCATTGTTTCCAAGAAAAAGTAGAAAATTCGATTGTAATAATTAAAAAAATTGGTGAAAAATTTGAAGATGAGTTTTCTTGGAAAGAACACGATGACTCCCCTTAGAATCATCAAGAAAATAATAAATATCTCAATTATACCAATAGAACTAAGTATCACCATCAACATAAAGACCACAGTACAAAAGGTCCTCATTTTTTGCAACTACAGGAAAACGTGAATTAAACGTTAACGAAGAATTTGGTTAACAGTGTGTCGAAATAATATTCTGATGTGTTATCAGATATTCATGTTTATATTTCCTACATCAGCCCAAGAAAACAAATTAGATTTCCTCAAATTATGATTTATGGTATAACAACTTTAAGCAATAAACAGTCAATCATATAGTCAACAAAAATGATTGTGACATTTTCGAGATAATCGGAGAATGATTTTAATTTTGCATAAATGGATATTCAAGTAAAATTTAGCCTTCTAAATTATTTGTTTTCAATACCTTTGTTTGCTCCTCATTGCAATCGTACAAATGCTTTAAACTGACGACATTTCTATACTCAGTTTCGAGGCCAAATAATAAGCTTTTACTCAATGAATAGATAAGATATTTATTACGAGTCATGATAATATTAGAACACATTCTACAACAAAAATAAATAAACTAACGTTCAAATGAAATCTATAACATAATAATATTAGCAGCAGTACTTCATAAAGAAAATAAGTAAAATATTCCAAAAAATGAGTTCTTTTTTAATATACATCATTAACTAACATCATTTCCTAAATGTCGATTGAGTAATTTGAAAATTTCTGAGAAATTAATGTTGCCAAATTCACACACACACAATTAGGAATTCATTTACAATTGAAGGACAGTGATAAGGAATTCCACAATCGAGTGCACAGTAAAACTGAAAAACATTCAAGATTTATTGATTTAAAATTTTATTATTTAACCAAAGCCAGACATATTCAGCAGAATTAAAATTTTAATTTTACATGAGCGAAAGTAACTTCATTTGCAAATATCTGTCAAAAGATGTATTTTTACAACAGTTTAAAAATTACCAAAAAATAATTTCTATCAAAAGAGGTAAATTCTTAACCTTCCCAAAAACTAATTTTCTACCAAAAATGAAATTACAAAAAAAAGATTTTTCGAGCAATCAGTCTCAATAAGAAACAAATGGTTAAGGTTATAGTTAAAGTTTCCGCTTTGAGTGAACTGTCGCAACGTCATGACGCAGTTGGATAGGTAGGCTGTTAGGGAACAGCGCCTTACCACAGCGCTTCTGTTTTATCACATCATTATAAACCTATAACTGTATTTCTGAAAAAAAACTAGTTTCGTGAGTGAATAAAAAGAAAAGTTTTTACTTGTTTCTGAAAAAGGCTCTCTGGGATATTTCCTGAAGATTAAAGCATAAAAACCATGATACATTAAGATTTTATTATTATTCCTAATCACATACCACGCTGGAAGCACCAGTTCCCGTTAGATCACTGAAGTTAAGCAGTGTTGGGCGCGGTTAGTACTTGGATGGGTGACCGTCTGATACTACTGCGTTGCTGTTGGCGGTCGTGGATGTGGTGAGCCCACACGTGTAGTTATTTATTACAAGAAACTATCCACCTAAAAAACACTACCCGAATCGGGTAGTGTCACGCTTACCCCTAGAGGCTCGCCGAAAGGGAAATAGCTTAATGATATACAAGTTACTTATAACATTTTGAGACGACTACAAATCATAAATAATTTCATATTTTAGTTTTACATTTTGTTAAATAATGTGAATGATTTTGTTTTACAATATCTACTATAAAATAAAGTGAGATTGGGCGACGGGGTCCTACTGGAGTTACTCTGATTTCATCTGGAGTCAAGGAGGTAATCATGCCGCTTTTCATGTTTATTTTTGCCCGCCCTTCACGTTGAGTGCGAGGATTATTTGCATAGATTCCAGCAAGAACATTACCACTCTCCAATATTGCAAAGACGTCACCACTAAATGTGGATAATACAATTTGTTCTTGGATTGGCATCGACCTAAAGTGATTGTGTCCTGCAAGTCTTTTTATTGGTTTATCCGCAGGAAAAGTGTATCTTCGCAGTTCGAATATCCGGTGCGGATTTTCTTTGTAACAAAGCCGAATAAATTGAAGTTTGTCAAGTCCATATCCAAGTACGCGAGAAGGTTTAAGAAGGTTATTTTAATTGTAGAGCTTTTTTCCCTCCGCAAAAGATACCTTGAGGTCTTTATAAATCAAAATTTGAACAAATTAATTCATCAAAAATGAAATTTTAGATATTCGATTAGCGAAAAGTAAAACACCATAGATTAGATCTGTCACTGGTCAAACCGTAATTTTTAGAGAAACGGGAAAAAATTATTTGATTAGTAATCGGCAAAGTTTAAAGTCTGAAATTAATTAAGTAACTCCCTTGGTCGACACAAAAATTTACAATTTACAATTAACTAGTGCAAAATGTCTGGAGTAGAATTAGCAGTGCTGAATAAAATGTTAAAGAATAGATTTTTAAGGTGAGAAGGCGAAGGTGCATTCCTAGTTGATTCAGGTACCTTATGCCGAAGATGCCCTCCCCTCACCATAAATGATCTTTGCAACTTACAAGATTAGTGACGTGGAACTGTAAGGACCGTTTTTATTACACTAGACTCAATATCTAGAAGATATTGAGGGGTGTTGCGAAAAAAGAGATTTTCAATTAGATGGCCCATAAAAACTTGTGTGCCCTCAGCCACATTAAGAAATCCCGCCTTTTGCAGACATAGTGTACCCATAATCAAAAGATGGGAGGACAAGATTCCTAACAAGTAGAATCCGAGTTGAAGTTGGCAAGGATTCCTTTCAAGCTGTTGAAGTACTCTGAAGGTGTTTCTCAAAATTTGAAGAATTTTTTCTCCCCAGGAGAGGGTACGGTTGAGGATGTACCCTGAATCCCGCACTGGATCAACAACGGCAATGTCAAGGTTATCAACCTTAAGCTGAGGGACGGACGCTTATGTAGCAGTGGATGAAGAAGATTGATTCACTACATAAATATCCTTCTGAACACTCGCAATCAAACTATTAATGAAAGACGTAGGACCAGAGACATGTAGCCTAAAGTCGTATACCCTTATCATTAAGCACTTCTAGAGAAGGGGTTTTTAAGTAGGATTCGAACCACGCAATGGCAGTACTGGATAAATTAAATTTACTTAGTTTATTTATCAGAAGCTTGTGATAAGCAGTGCAGAAAGCTTTAGAAAAATCAAATCAAACAATTGTTATTTCCTACTTTCGATAGCGATTTTAAAGTCTGCAGTAACTTTCAGGGAGGTTGTTAATATAAATAATTAGGAGAAGAGGGAATAAAAACTTCAGGAATAGGGCGAATCCGCGCTTTTTTCATAGATCAGGGAAAAATCCCACCTGAAGGGAAGAGTTCTAGATGTGAAAAAGTATGAGGAAAATTACAGGAAGCGCTCCATTCTTAGGTGGAATTAGACACAAGCGTCTAATCAAGTTCTTGATATTCTCATTATTATTCTTGTTTCTCATAGCATTTTAATTATATTTTTTACCGAATCTTTGATTTGGGTTTCAACTAAGTTCCTTAGCTGACGAAACTGTGCTTGTATCAGTGGATTCTCAGTTCTCTTTGCCAGGCGACACTTATTACGATCCTTCATAAGCAACTGATCGAGCGAAGATGTTAAGTAAGAGCATCAAAGATTTAATTTACTATTAATGTCTTCAATTCCTAGTCTTTCTTTTCAATCATAGATTATTAAGTGATAAGTGTGATGAGTGGAATTGTGTGACACAATAGATGACCCAGCAGAATATGTCGTAGCTGTTAAATATTTCATATGATTACAAATTCAATTAATGCAATAAATTTATTTAATGTACAATTTAGATGATTTAGATTATTTTTTTTTAAGTAGTTATATATTCATGTATTCAATTAATCCCTTAGATTGACTCAAACGTAAATTCACTCATAAAAGTAATGAAAGGTTATAAATTTAGTCCTTCGATATCTTTTTCGTTCTCTAGTAATTTAAATTGGATAAAATGCTAAAAATGCTAGCACACGAGATTTGATGCAAGTCCGGCGATAATTAGATTTGATAGAATTTCAGTGAGAAACTATTGATAGAAAAGTATAATATTTCTGTACGAATTGACACAGAAATTTTCATTTGAGGAAAGTTTAAAAACCTTTTTTAAAATTATAGATATAGTATAGTATTACATTTACAAATAGAACTAAGAATCACCGTCAAAATAAAGACCACAGTATGAACGATCCTCATTTCTTGCCAATAGAGAGAAAACTGATTTATCCGTTAGAGAAGAATTGAATTAATAGTGTATCGAATGAATCTTGTATGTTATAGGCTTACGCTTCTTCTTCGGTGATATTCATGTTTATATTCCATATATCAGTACAAGGAAATGAATTTAGTTTTCTCAATAGAGGATACTGTGGAGGTATTATGATCGCCTTTATTTTTCTTTTTATCGCTCAAGTGATAAGATTTGAAATTGAAATGAATATCTAGAATGTATTATTGCGGACAAACTTAGCTTCTGCTCGCAATTCTAGCTGATTTTTTTTTTTTCAATCAGTCAGTATAAAATTCCTAAATCTGAAAATTGTTGTTAACTGGGAAATACAATACATGTTTCTCAAATATAAACGGTATTTGGTTAAAGATCTAAAAAATATTAACAATGAAAATATAACAGTATATGTAGTACTAATTTGTGGAGACTATCAGATTTTTCCCCGTTATTTAAAGAAAAGAAAATTAAATGTTTTGAAATATTTTTAAACATTTTCCAAAAACTAATTTTTCAAAATACAAAATCAGTAAAAAAATGTCTACGTTTTATGGGTTCATCTGCATCGAAGAGTGTTTAAATAATACTTATATGTTTAAATAAATAACTTCTTAAAGAAATAAAGAGAGTAGGTGTTTGTTTCACAATATTTTAAGCAATTTGGATATTCCTATGCCACGTCTTAGTTGGAGTGTCGAAACAATCGATCACCCGGGTGGTGTGGTCCGGCAGTGAGCCCGACGAAGATCCTGGTCGGAAGACGTTTACCGGCGGGGAGACATATCGAGGCTCCTGGTGAAAACTCGGCACCCTTAGACTCAAGGGAACTGACCGGTTCATGGAGACCTTCCTCTTCCTGAGAACGTCAATATCTGAATTCCCACGACGGATGGCGACGATATGCCACCCACCCTCTGGGAAAAGGTCAGGGACCTCCAGAGCATAGGAAAAAACTGTAGCGCGAGCAGGCTCCTCGGCTCGCCTCTTCCTTCTGTTCGAAGCACCTCGCCGCTTCCTTGAGTCGTTGAATTGCCTCGAGGCGCCAAACCTCCTCCTATACTCTCCGAACTTCCTCCTCGAGAGCCTTTCCTCCACTGCTGCTTGCCGGGCTGCCTAGCTCGTTGAGCTCTACTTCTTCATGATGAGCCTCCTCTTGAGCGCGTCCCGCGAGACTCCGACGCGTCCGCTGGTTGAGTCGGGCTTTTCGTCCACCCTCTAACATACACGAGGTTTGCGTGAACTGAGAGCGAAAGGGAAAAAGGTGCGAGTGGACACCCGCGGAACTGGTAACGACGACGACTCTCGATTCCGTGTCACTTGCTCCCGTCTCAAGATTAAAAGGCCAAGCCTCGCACATTTTGCGAAGAAAGAAAGTAGGACGAGCTTTTGAATTTCTGTCAATGGATAGAACGGTCAACCCTGTTAATGCTAGCCTCGTGTCTATTGACAGGAATCTTTATCTTACGACCAGAGGCCACGTTAAAGGGTTAGCCTCGTACCCGCAAAATAGTTTATGGCACGAATCACTATTAAACTTCAGTTTGATTTCACAGCACTTTCGAGGATGTCTGAACTGGTAAAAATTGAAAGAAGTAGGAGTGTAAAGGAAACTCCGGGAAAGGATCACGGAACGGATTTACAATGCGGATGGAACGCTTTTTCGCGTCGCAGAAGGAAATCTCGGACGTTGCTTGTCAGGTAGAATGCGGCTGCTGATGACTAAGTTCGCGGCGTGTCTGTCTCCTCGACGTTCGTTCAATGATTGACTACACTGAAAAAAGTTTTCAAGTCAAATATAAGTGCCTAAGTCTACACGGTATAGTATTATGTCTTTGGCGTCGGTTTCAAAGTAGGACGCATGAACGATATTAGTGAGAGTTACTTCGAATCATAATGCTCATGGCGACACCGCGTATAGAAACGACGCGCACGCTCTTTTCTTGTGCGCGACCCAAACCTAGCATCGCTCGCAGAGGGGTTCTGAGTGCTTTGTACGAAGATTGATTATGCGATGTCACGGCGGACGAGAGAGCAAGCGCACTTTATTGGCGAATGTTTGCAAACGCACGTTGATGTATACTAATGCGTTACATCGTTTCTTTCAACGCTACGACAAGCACGTCGAATTTTAAAACAAAAACGTATACTTTCAGGTGCCATCACTACGATTAGTTATGCGTTTTCTATTACGCACTATATTCTACGTGGAAAACCTTTTTGAGTGTACCCTAGCAACTTGCGGCAGCCCGGGTACGCAAGTCTCGATGGTAGTGGGAGCGGCGGCGAGCCCGCCGGTTGGCCGAGAAACGGCAACGAAGTCGCAACCTAGCGGTGGGGGTGGCCACCCTGGCCCACTATCCGAGCCTTCGCGCTCCGGCGGCCATGTTAGGCCGAAAGCAAAATTATTTCTAAAATTTTAACTTAATAATTAAAATAATTAGGTTGATAGAAATTGCTGAAATGTTTAATGCTAAATTAAATATAATTTATCTTTAATTTCCCGAAAACGGGAAGTGGCTAAGTGTATTAGGATCACCCTTTGAAAGTCTTTGTTAATAATTATTATTTACCGGATTTAATTCGTTAAATCTCAAAGAATAAGCAATCCGAATAATCGCCCTATTCCGCGAAGATTATTTACACACGCTTCTGAAATTAATTATAATAAATTATCGGTACTAAATACCTAAAGAGAATAAAACTAATTCCAAATGATTATTTTATAGTTTAGTCGATATATGTGTATATAGGTTTTCCATATAGACATACATTAACCTAAACTATGTTATTAATTAGTCTAAAAAGAAGGAAGGAATAATAAACTTGAAATTTGAAAAGGATTCTGATTTTAAATTTCTTTAAATAAAGTGGTAGTTCTAATTATCATTTTCACTCTTAATTCTTTTGTATTCAAGGTAGGCATAATTTGCCGTTCACTTTCCCTACTCGCTGCTCAAACCTTACCTGCAATTCAAGCAAATTGATTCTTCGTTTTTTAATTATTTCAACCCTTATGTACACGCTGAGCGGCATTCCGTACCGCAATTTTTGAAAAACTTGAATGCGCGCGTCCTTAGCAACTTGGGCGACCTGAGTGCTACAGGTATTCTCTTGCCAACTAACGCCGAGGAGCATGGAATCTATACGGGTTTCCAGAAGCCTGCTTTCAGCATTCCAGTACTCCAAATTTCACGGTCAAAGTGACACGGCGTACCGCCTGCGTGTGGAAATGTGAGTATTTCCAATGACACAGCCACACAAAAACAATTTTTTTTGGGTCTGGAGGTCAGACCATGGTTATTATATGTTTTTGGGGTCACTGACTCCGAATCCAATGTGCAGTGTACTGAGAGAAATGTGAATTTCTATTTTCACGAATTATGTTTTGTTCCAGAAAATTTCAAGATTTTGACGAATTAAGCATTACCTACGCACGGCTGTATATTTTGTTTATGTTAAACATTTGTTTTAGATCCATAGCATAATTTGATGGAAAAACAATCAGTCGACAGGCGCCAGAAATGGAAGTGCGGCACAGAGTGCCGCAAGCGTGTCGTAATGTGGAGTCAATGTAAGCGTGTGCGTAATGGTTAAAGCAGGTAGGGAAGAGACTCAGAATAATAGAGCGGAAGATAGGGCGCGCATAGGTAAGACGGAGACAGATATACAGTGTTGGCAGACCCGACTTGTGGAATTGCGGAGGCGCAGGCACCAAAATGCGGATTTTTCTTTTAAATGCGAAGTTTTTGTAAAGTGGGTGTAAAATTAATATTGCTGTTGAAAAACTGAAGAAAAGTCTTCTAGATATATCATAGCACCGTATTATACTCATTGTAATGTATAAATTATATGGGGATATTATATTATGGGGAACTTTCCGGCCATTACCAGCGACCTTCAAGAGATAGGGGAGAGCTAGGACAAGGGACATGAGTCACGCAGGGTGAGCAAACTGGTCGTTTGCAAAAACACCGTAAACAGACATTTCACGGGCCCTTCACTCAAATTTTCTATCGGAAATTCAAGTGGGAAGCCGCACTGATCAGTGTTGATTTCTGGGCTTCTCAACTCAGCCAATGACCTACAACAATTTGAAAGATTCTGGCTGTTCATCCAGAGAGGGCAGAGCAGACGCTGCTACCGCGGGGACTGCTTACAAGAAACTGACTGCTGTTACTGTCTACTCTTCGCTCGCATGCGGCTGGCGGCTTGATCGTCGTCGGCAGGGAAGAAGAGTGGGCTTTGCGGCCTTCAGATTGGCCAGCTCTCGGAAATTGAGAGCTGGGAAGTCATGGCGGGGAACCCACCACGCTCCCATCCACCGACTTTGGTGCGTGGGTGGGAGCGTGGTGCGTTTTAAGAATCTTTTGGAAATTACAGCAAGAAATATGTATTAATAATAATTGATTTTTGAATTCCAAACGATTCTAAAATGAGCGAGCAATTATTTTAAGTAATAATACAAAAAATAATACCTATAATTATTTATTCTATTACGGTAGGGGGAGCAAAATGAAGGCCGTCCCTTCTTGTCCAATGCCTCATTCCAATACCGCCTCGTTCCAATGCCGCCCTCGTTCGTACGCCGTCTGCATCATATCATCGGGCAGAGGAATCCATTGAAAGTCTAATACGAGGAGTTTTGAGCCATCCGCATTGCAAAACGCGGATTGCGGATTCGAGTCTCTAAATGCGGTGTATCTGACAACAGTAGATATGGCGTACGTAACGAGGCAAGAAAATCGACCGGTTGACGGAGCGTAACACGGAGGCAAAACCTGACCACGCGCGTGTTTGTCGGGTAATTGGAAATTTTCCGGCCATTACAGGGGAGAGCTAGGACAAGGGACATTCAGGTAGGGTGAGCAAACTCGTCATTCGAAAACATCCATAAACGGAAATCTCATTTGACTGGCCCTTTACTGAAATTTTTCATCGAAAACTCAAGTGAGAAGCCGCACAGATGAGTGTTGATTTTCGAGTTTCTCAACACAGCCCGTGGCCTATAATCATTTGAAACATTTTGGCTGTTTATCCAGAAAGATTAAATCAGACGCTTCTACCCGCGGCGACTACTTGCAAGAGACTGACGGCTATTACTGACTACTCTTCGCTCGCATGCGGCTAGCTGCTCGAGCGTCGTCGGCAGGGAAGGAAAGTTCTTTTTTCTAAGCTAATATCAATATTTCAAAATCAAATTAATACTGATTATTATAAAAAAATTACAAGTTAATTAATGCGGAAAATGAAAATGATTATCCGTAATTACTATGATAAATTCTTCAAAGTCAAGCTTCTGGAATGACAGAAAGAAATATCCACTCTAATAATAATTAATTTTAAAATTCCATACGATTGTAAAATGAACGAGCAATTACTATGAGTAATAATAATAATGTCCAATAGGACGAAGGAGAGATACAGTCCTTGTTTTATAAATATTTACTGGAAAAGCGCCACGTTCCCCCGTCGGTGAACCCTTATTGGTTTTCGCATTTCAATTTATTTTTTTTTCTAACAAAATGTAAAACGATCTCCGAAATTATTTTCGGTGAATGTTTCCGCCGGTTGAGATCCTAGGCTGGTGATATTAGTGAGTCACATGGCAGGATGGAAATCGAAGAGAGGAATAGAGGAGAGCGCGCGTAACTAGAAATAAGAGAGTCACACTGTCCATGCAACGATCACGTGCCGGTATCGTGCTGTTGTGGACTTTTCAAGCAATTTTGCAAAGAAACGTGACAAAGGTTTCGATACGAGATTAATCCATTTTTGACGATTTTGGCTTTTTATAGTAACAGAAAAAACATAATTATTTTACTTAATCTGTTGAAATATTATGTATTCCTACACAGCATTTAAAGAGAAAAACAAAAAGAAAACGAAATTCGTTACTTTCCTTGACTTGCGTGTATTGTGTTGGCAACGCTGATTTTTGACATGACAGACAATTTTGTAGGTTAAGATTCGCGGTACTTCGGCACACAATGGAAAAACAATACGATAATAGCAGTTAATGT
>CAKNWT010332916.1:0-18178 GCA_932066315.1 Andricus coriarius
AATTATTTGATTAAAAGTTAAACTCTGTTGATAAAGATTATTTGTTGATGTTGAATTTTCATTGTTACTTTTAAAAATTCATTTCTTTGGTTGAAAAATGAGCTGTTTGATTGAAAACTTGTTTTTCATTGCATATTTTTGGTTGAACATTTGTTTTTAAACTGAAAATGTAGCTATTATTCCAGTTGAATATTCCATAATTTTAATTAAAAATTCATCTCTTGTGTAGAAATTAATCTTCTTGGATGAAAATTAATCTTTTTGGTCAAAGATTCAAGTATTCCAGTTAAAGATTTATCATTTCAATCAAAAACTCATTTATCTGGTTTAAAATTCAACTATCGCAGTTAAATATTTACAATTTTATTTGAAAATTCATCACTTTGTTTGAAAATATAACTATTTTCTTTATGTCAGATTTTCTTTTGTTGAGAGTTATTTTTTTAACTAAAAATTAAACTTATTCCAATTGAAAATTCCATAGTTGTAGTTGTAAATTCATCTGTTCGGTTAAACATTAATTTTTTTAACTTGAAATTCAATTATTTAAGTTTGTGTTGACAGTTTATCTTTTTTAATAAAAGTTAATTTTTTTGTTTAAAAATAAACCTATTTCAGTTGAAGATGCGTTGTTTTAGTTAAAAACACTTATGTTTGGTTTAAAATTAATTTTTTTGAATAAAAATCTTGCTATTCCATTTGTGGTTAAATTTTTTTTATATTTTTAGTTAAAAATTCAACTATTTGATTAAAGGTTTGTCTTCTTAAATTAAAAACTCAACTATTTCGTTAAAAATTAATGTTTTTTGTTAAGAACTTGTATTCTTTAGTAGAAAATTAATCTTTTTATTTAAAAATTAACCTTCTTGTTTAAAAATTAATTTTTTTGGTTGAAAATGCAAGTGTTCCAGTTAAATATTTATCATTTTAGTTAAGAATTCATCTTGTTGGTCAGAATTCGTCAGACTTTGAAAGAATCTCTTACACATTTTTGAAAAAGAAAGTACTTCAAATAGTTTTTAGACTAGAAGTAGTATTTTAACGCAGAAATATTTCTGAATTATAATGGCAACTTTTGTTACATTGTTCGTTGCGAATTCATCTTTTTTACTTAAAAATTCAAGTACTTTGTTAAAATTTAAACTCTTTTGTTAAACATTAATATTTTAGGTTGAAGATTCATCATTTTAGTGAGAAATTTGTGACTGGTTAAAAATGTAACTAGTTTGTTGAAAATCAATTTTTTATACTAAAAATTTAACTATTCCAGTAGAAAATTTAACTATTTAGCTGAAAATTCACGTATTTTGTTAAAAAAATAGTTTTTGTTGCGAAAAAATTAATGGTTTTATTTGGAAATTAAGCTTCTTGTTTAAAAATTCTTCTCTTCGGTTCAAAATTCAAGTATTCCAATTAAATATTTAAAACTCGTTATTTGTTCGGATTAAAAGAAATTTTTTGCCGAAAAGTTAAATTTTTTGTTGAAAATTTGTTTCTTTTTTAGTGACAAATTATTATGTTTTCTAACTGAAAATGTACCTACTACTCTAGTTGAATATTTCATAATTTTAGTTAAAATTTCATCTCTTTGGTTGAAAATTCATGTTTTTGGTCGAAAATTCATTTCTTCTAGTTAAGGATTAATCATTCTGTAAAAATTCATCTTTCTGTATTAAAATGCAACTATTTTAGTGGAAAATTAAAAATTTTAGTTGAAACTTTATCACTTGGTTTCAAAATCAACTAGCTTTTGGAAAGTAAGTTTTTTGTTTATTGTAAGTAATTTTTTTAACTGAAAATTTAAGTTATTCCAATTGAATATTTCATAGTTTTAGTTGAAAATTCATCTATTTGGTTGAAAATTGCTCTTCTTCAATTTAAAATTCAACAATTTCGTTAAAAATACATGTATATTGTTGAAAACTTGTATTTTTTGGTAAAAAATTAATCTCCTATTTCAAAAACTCATCTTTTTGGATGAATATTCAAGTATTTTTTTTAATTCATTTATTTTGCAATGTTTTGCTCTGTTGTGATAAATAATATTTAAAATGAATGCCATGAATTAAAATAAGTGTTTGTGTTTTGCGGCAAAAATGAATATGCTACTTTCAGTAGACCAGGGAAATTAAAAAACTTACCCGGGAAAACCGGGAAATGACCGGGAATTTGAAATCGTCCGCCGAATCGCCAAGCTGTTTACATATAGTTACTTCTTGACTGTTTCGTAAAATCTGCTAGGGGTGGACTTTAGGGGTTGTATAATATTGGTATTAAACTAAGCGTTAAAAACAACCCTTTTATACGACGCAGATATAACTTTGTCAAAAAATAATCTTTCTTAGAATCTTACATTGAAAATAGAGTTTCTGATTGTTGGGCTCTTGGAAAATACTAAGACCAATTTTTGGGCTCTCACCGTTAAAGTTAAAAAACAACCCCTTAATACGACGCAGATATGAATTTGTCAAAAAATAATCTTTTTTTGTAATTTTACAGTGCAAGTAGAGTATCTGAATTTTGGGCTCCTTATACATACCAGGTCCGATTTTTGGGCTCCTTAACCTTAAAAAACAACCCCTTGATACCAGGCAAATGCAACTTTGTCAAAAATAGCCTTTTTTGAATTTTGCTGTGTAAACAGAGTCTAATTTTTGGGCTGCTCAAAAATACAAACTTTGGTTTTTGGGCCCACAAAAAGCCCAATACTAATTTCTATTTTGTTTTTTCCATGTTTGAGTGTTTACTAAGAGGGCGGTTTTTTGTACGTAGGGGTGGCTTTTGAAAATTTTTGCATGGTGCATTTGCGAGTCCAAACAAGCCCAGAATTCTGATGCACTTTCTTTTTTGCAGATTTTATTTTTGGTAAGGGGATGGTTTTCTTGCAGATTTTATTTTTGGTCAGAGGGTGCTTTTTTTTGCACACCAGGTGAGCTTTTTAAAATTTTTGGTGTGCATTGAAGAGTCCAAAATAAGCTGAAAATTCTGTTTTACTTTGTTTCTTCCGGGTTTCAGTTTTTACATAGGGGGTAGTTATATTTTCAGGAGGGGTAGTTTTTGTAAATTGGTTGCTGGCGCGTTCAAGAGCCCGAAAAACCCCGAAATTCTGTCGTATTTGATTTTTAATTTTTTTAAATTTGTATGTAGTGGAGCCCAAAAATCGGCAATACAGTAAAAAAAGTCCAAAATTCTGATACATAGAAATTTGGGAATTTCGATTGCGGAGACTGGAGGTGCTAGCTTGATGGAACTCAAAATATCCTGCGAATGGTTAAAAACTGAATGAGAATCCTTCGTGAATAGAAATAGTTGGAGCAAGAAAAAGACCAGTTTTGCTTCGCGGTAGAGACGAACGCAATAAAGATCGAGGAAAAGAGCGAATCCGTTGTCGCTCTTTTCGTCATACTTCAATTTGTTCGTCTTTACAGCGGAACGAAACTTGTCTTTCTCTTGCTCCAACTTCTTTTCGATCGCACTTTTCCTGGACATTGATAATTACTCTACTCTTGCTCCAGGTGCCTCAATTGTATTTAACGGTCGTTTTGTTTCTCATGGCAGAACTAGTTGATAAAAGTAAAAAAATCTGATGAAAAAATCAAACTTTAATTTTATATTCCGAGACATTTTGCAAGAAACGAGTTTTTAGCTTGTTGGAATTAACCTTGAACTCTTTAGAATTTTGAATTATCAAAATGTAACCCTCTACTGTTCCTTCTTGCAGAGATGAGTTCGCAGTTTGAATGTTTACCTAATGGCGAGCCTATTCCTGGTGTACCTCGTTCCAGAACTTCTTCTTCTCCTCAAAGACATCAATCTCCAGAAAGTTTAGTTCCTCCTGCAGAGCCTTCTCTTCGTTTCAGGCCCAGGTCTCCTCCTGCCAGATATCCTTCTTTACGCATACTTGGATGTGAACCTGAACAACTAAGACTTATGCGGCTTATTCCCAACAACAATCCAAATCAGCGATTCGAAATTCGAATATACACTTTTCCTGCTGATAAACCAATTCAAATAAAAGGAAAAAATAATGTTCTTGGCCCCATGCCAACCGACGAACAAAATGTTTTAACATCATCCACTGGTGACGTCGTTGCAATATTGGTGAAAAGTTATCGTCTTCGTGGAATATATACAGTAAGATCTGGCTATGAAAGACGGGTGAAAATAAACATGTCCAGCGAGGCTGTTAAAGATATGACTCCAGAAGAATGCGCAGAATCTCCCATAGGTGGCGAAAATTCAATCACAAAGCATTTTAAAATAGTAAATGTAAACTACATTCCTCCAAGTCATTAATTAATAACACATTAAAGAATCAATGTGTTATGATTTGGAAGTCTACAATATTTTGTCAATATCCCAGCTTTTTTCAAGAAACTGGTAAAAAAAGGTGCTTTTTAATGCCTCATTAAAGCATCTCGGACATTGCTTTTAGGACTAAAAATATTAATCTAAACAAACAAACATTAATTAACAACGGCTACACTACATCTCTCATTGATCTCTGTTTAAAAAAAGAAACTAAAAAGTTTTACAATTCTGAATCTTCTCAAACCCTAAAGAATAGTAATAATTCAAAAAATTGTATTGATTTTACTGCCTGTCCATATATCAAAAATCTCTCGGATAAAATTCAACACATCTTAAATTCTTACAATATGAGAACCATCTATAAACCTATCAATAGTTTTTCTAAATTTTTCAATGACCTAAAAGATCCTTTACCTAAAGGTAAATTATCTGGTGTTGTTTATAAATATGATTGTGAGGATTGTGATTCTTCATACAATGGAGAAACAGGGAGATGCATTGAAACTCGCACATGTAAAGATAAAAACTCTATTAGAAATCCGGGCACTTCAAATCACACTGCTCTCTCAGAACATTTCTTAGAAGTTGGCCACAATTTTCATTTTAATCATTTTAAAATTCTCTCAGTTGAAACTAGTATTGCTCGCAGAAAAATTATTGAAGATTTTTTCATCAACAAAATAGATAATAATGTCAATATCAGATTTGAACAAAATTTTTCCTACTTGAATATAAACCGTTTACTCTGACCCTGAAGATACTAAGCCGATCAGCGCCAGATCAGTAATCTGAAAAATATATGGCGATTTCTGCACGGGATCACGATCACCGTACTACAGGGTATCGGGTACAATGGCTGAAATGCAACATCCATCAATTAATTAAATGTCAATTAATTATGTTATTGAAAAGTGGTTTGGAATAATAACATATGTTCTCTGATAATGTAAGCTTCGCCTTAGAAAATACACACATCAAAATCAAATTTTAATCATAATTTATAGGGCATTTAACTTAAGGCGCCGCACCATACCACACTCTCCCCTAGCCCCTTAATGCTTGTTATTATTCAGAACTTAAATATCAAAACTGACTGTACCGAAATGTAAATATCTCAGGAGGACAAACTTTATGCCTATATTTCATGAGATAACGATTACTAGTACGCAATAAGTGTTTTACAACATCCAAAAAGCACTAGCACATTCATTAGTTACATTGTTAATCAAATTTCACATTAATCTATCAATCAGTTTTTCCTCTAATTAAAAAAAATGAGGACTTTTCATACTCTCGTCTTATCATTGGCTGTTATCCTAAATTTTATTGGTAAATATCCAGAAAATAATTAATAAATAGTGAATATTCAAATAAATAAATATATACGAACAAGTATACAATATATCTAAAATTTTGAGCATATTTTTTTAACATAATGATAACTTTAGAATATACATAAAACATGGAAATTGGTGTGTATTAGGTTAGCTCTCATTTCTCAAAATAAAATTTTCTTTAACTCGCAACGTTTGGTTCGACTATTCAATAAAGCGATCTCCAAATTTAATAAAAATCGGTTAATATTACCCTCTGCTCCAAAGACTCTTAAGTTTACTATTGATTTAACGTGAGAAAAAAGAAACTTTTTCTTATTGTGCAATTCAAACGCTAAAATATGGTACTAATATAACTTGCTCCGAATGCCTCAGGGAGTAAGAGTCGGTTTTAATTGTAATATTGTGAAATTTTAAAAGCCTATTATGGCGCATCAAAAAATCCCTTAATCGGTACCATATGAGAGTTTTAAAATTTGCTAATATTAAGAATTATGGCTGATTCTTGTTCCCTAAGGTTCGTTAGCATTCGAACAAAACCCTATCATGCAAAACAACAAAACCGTTATCTACATACGTAACGTTTCAGATATTGGTATATTTGCTTTCGTTCATGGTTGCGGGAGTAATACAGATATAAAGCTAAAACATAAGCTCCATCTGTCGCAATAATTAAACTTTAATTTTATATTCCGAGATATTTTGACAGAAATGAGTTTTTAGATGATTATATTACTTTTCCCGAATTTACACGAACTCACAACCTTTTGGTATTTGTAAATGCCGCAAAGCAAAATTCACGAGGGCTTCTAGCGTATTTTTCTTAATTCGCCCCAATTCGTTTCTTTTACTAGATACTAACTTTCTCTTGACTACTTTTGATCAGACCTAAACCTATGTGGGAGCCAACACAACGTTTAGGATACTTAATTGCGTTAATCACGTGATTTACACGGGTATGAAAAGTTACTCGGGACAAACATGCCCCTTTGCCTCCAAAGTTGCTTCACAATGTTGCCACAAGGAGTTCATGATATAGCAACATGCGATTGTCTTCTATCAGAAAAATGTAATCCTCTACTGTTCCTTGTTGCAGAGATGAGTTCGCAGTTTGACTGTTTACCTAATGGCGAGCCTATACCTGGTGTACCTCGTTGCAGAAATTCTTCTTTTCCTGAAAGACATCAATCTCCAGAAAGTTTTGTTCCTCCTGCAGAGCCTTCTCTTCCTTTCAGCTCCAGGTCTCTTCCTGCCAGGTATCCTTCTTTACGCATACTTGGATGTGACCCTGAACAATTTAAATTTATGGGGCTAATTCCGAACACCAACGCAAACCAGCGATTTGAAATTCGAATATACGGTTTTCCTGCTGATACACCAATTCAAGTGAGAGACAGAAATAATAATCTTTTCCCCATGTCAACCGACGAACGAAATGTTTTAACAACTTCCACGGGTGACGTCGTTGCATTAGTGGAGGGAAATAATCGTCTTCGTGGAATATATACAGTAAGATCTGGCTATCAAAGACGGTCGAAAATAAACATGTACAGCGACATTGTTGAAGATATGACTCCAGAAGAATGCGTAGAATCTCCCATAGGTGGTGTCAATCCAATCGCAAAGAATTTTGAAATAGTAAATGTAAACAACATTCCTCCAAGTGATTAATTTTTTTGAAAAAACCTTAATCTAAAATATAATATTTTTCATGATCCGAATTAGGATTAAAATGTTACAACTATGCAACTAGCAATAAAATTAAAGAGTCAATGTGTTATGGTTCTCAAGCCTACAATATTTCATTAATATCCCAGTTTTTTTCAGAAACAGATAAAAAAGATGCTTGTTAGTGCCTCATGAAACCCTTTTACGAGAAAAAATTATTGCAGGCTTATAATTAATTATTTATATAATATAATATATATAATTTTTATTGAACGCCGTCAAAAGTACGACCTATCGATAATCCGCTGGTTTTTTGTTCTTTGGGTCTGTGACAGGCAAAAGAGAGTCCAAACAGCGAATGAATGCTTTTAAGAAGACCGACACAATTGTCTTTTCATGATAGAATTCACGATTTTTATTTTTAACATCGAATATACTACTGAAAAATTGACATTGCTAGCCACACAATGCGAGATGCAAAGAGAAGTTAAAAAGAAAATGGATTCTTTTAAAAAGGAATACAGAATCTTTTGTCACAACATTTTGATAGAACTCATCGCTTTTATTTTAAACATCGATAATGCTACTGAGGAATAGAAAATTTAAATTATTGTGATTATATAAGGGGCCATTTAAAAACGCCCTCATGCTTTTTGGAAAACTTTTTTCACCCCTCTTTTTTTCGTCACGGGTTATCACATAAAACTTAAACTCCCCAATGTGATGTCACAAATACGAACATGCCCTCCCTCCCTTTAAGTTTAAACTTTTTCTTCGATTTCCTTTGACAAACGCTGTAAATAAAAAACAAAACATACAAACATAATATTTTAATAGATTTTACAGGACAAAATGCTTTCACCAAATGGTCGAATTTTCGAACAAAAAAGATTAATCTTCAACGACAAACAGTTGCATTTTAAAATAAATAGTTCTATCTTCATGCCAAAAGAGGAACTTTTCAGAAGACACGTGAATTCTCTAGCAACAACTTACGTACCAAAAAAGATGAATTTTCAATCCAGAGGGACGAATCTTCTCTCCACACAAGATGAATTTGCAACAAAATATATCAATTGGTTGAAAAATATTACTTTTTAGAAAAATAGTTTAATTTTCCATGAAATAATTTAATTTTAAACAAAATTGTTCAACTTTAACCAACAAATATTTATTATCAAACAGTTGCGTTTCACTACTTCTCCGAAATTTCAAGACGAAATGTTTTAATATCATAGATCAATCGATTCGTCTTGAAGCAACGAATCTTTTCTCATATTGCATCAAATTTGAATTCTGTTAATGAAAAAACTTTTTCTATAAAAAACTGATCTTCAAAATAATATAAATTTCTAAAAAAAATTAATAAACATTTTTAAAAATCCTTTGGTCCGTTTTGAAATATTTGTGGTGAAAATAAGCCCTCCAAGTTTCATCAATTTATCTGAAACCGTCCGCAATTTATCGTCTTGACGAAAAAAGTATGACATCCACACATATCCACACCCACAAACCCATTCAACCAGACAATTTCTTTGAACAATGTATTTGATATTTTATAACTGAGGAATGTTTAATTAAATAAATTGAAATTTATACAAAATTGTTATTACAAAGCTTTATCTATGTGGAATTAAAGAGACGTGTTTCCGTAAATATATATTTTTATTGTTGATTGCCATTATTGACCACGGCATTTTCGAAAGCTTTACAAAATTTCAAGGAATTTAAAAAAAATGTCAAGGCCTTGAAAACGTTTAGAGTATTTTAAAATATTCTAAGGAATTATCAATAGATTTCAGTAATTTAACTGAATTCAGATGATTTAAAAAGATCCTGAGTCATTTTTGAAAGTTCTAAAAAGTTTTAAGTGATTTTAAACATTTCAAAGAACTTAAAAGATTTGAGGGAATTTTCAAAGATTCCAAGGTATTTTCAATTGATTTCGGTAACCTGATAGGATTTGAAATGATTCAGAATATTTTAGGGTATTTTAAAGGATTCCAAGACTTTCGTGAGATTTACAAATTTTAAGGTATTCCAAAAGATTTTAAAATTGTTTAAATATCTTATAGGGTATTTTTTTTAAATTTCAGTAATTTGAAGTGATTTAATTCTTCTGCTTTTTTCCATTCTTATTTATTTGCCTCTGATGAGCCGAAAGGGAGAGAGTTTGAAAATCTAATTTTGATTTGTAAATCTATTTCATGCTCTGTTTGCATGAAACTATTTATGAGAAAAGAGATTTCATTTCGATCTCATATTAAAAAATAAAACGATTCTAAATATTTGAGGGCTCTTTAACAGATTCCAAGGCACTTTGAAAAGATTTAAAAAATTCTAGAAATTTCCAAGGTTTGACTGATTTTAAGGTATTGGAGAAATTCGCATGGGGTATTATAAAGTTTCCTGGAATTTTGATTTCAATGATTTGAAGGGATTTTGAAAGCTCACAAGGTATTTTGATAAATTTTCCAGGATTTCAGGTAATATCATCATATTTCATGTAACTTCAAGGGATATTATAATATTTCAATAGATTTCTAAGAATGTATTAACAAGAATCCATGGGTTTCGTATGATTTCAAACAGATTTTCAAATATTTCAATATATTATTAAAGATTTCAAAAAATTTGAAAGGTTTTAGAATATCTTAAAAGATTCCAAGGACTTTTTAAATAATTAAAAGAATTTGAAATAAATAAATAAATGAATGTATTTCAAGGCATTTTCAAAGATTTTAAAGGATTTGAAATATCTAAAGATATTTTGAAAATTTTCAAGGGATTTTCATTAACTTTACAAAGTTTCAAGTGATTTCAAGAGCTTTTAAAGCATTTAAAATAATTCAGGAAATTTTAAAATATTCAAAAGTCATTTACAATTAAAATTTTCAATCGATATGCATTTTTTTATATTAATTTCTTATTTCATGAAATTTTAAAAGATTTCATAGGATTTAAAATATTTTAAAGTAAAATTAAAGATTTTAATGCAGTTTCAAGAGATTATACATTTTTTAAGAAATTTTTAAGAATTTGAATGACTCAGAGAAATAAAAAAATTTTGCTGGGGTTTTAAAGAATTTTTTAGAACTTCGGAAAGTATGAAACTATTTCATAGGACTTGCAAGGCTTCAATATATTTTAGAATATTTAAATTAATTTCATGAGCTTTCTGAAGATTTCAATGATTTTAATGAATTTTAAAAGCTCTCAAGGTAATTTAATAAATTTTCCAGGATTCAAAAAAATAGCATACAATTTTTAACTTAATATTTTTACAAATAGAAAATATTATCTACATTTTAAAACAATGCAATATAATACCATCCATATGTGGATTTAAAAAATAAAATGTATACTTTTTACTTTCAATCATATTATGAAAAATATTGTACATACATTTTTTGTCTATAGAAGAAATCCATGTAAAATTAGACATGTTCTAGAAGTAAAGTCGCAGAAAAAATCGGGGAGAAAAATTTTTTTTGAAATTTTTTTGTTTGGCTTTTAATAGGAAAGAGACTGTAACATCTATAAAGGCCTGGAAAGTTCTATCAAAAGGATAATTTTTTTCTTATAATAAAAGAATTTACTCATTTTTATGTAGACAGCAACAGATACGTTTGATGAAGTTCACATACAAATGTTCACGTATAAAAAAGTTATACTAAAATACATTTTACTTTTTCGTAATAACTCGCATCATTTATGATATAAATTAGAAAATAATTTTTTATGAAAAAAGTGCACTACATCTCTCAATGCATAATAAATTATTAGTTACTATTCAGTAAAGGAAATAACTTCCGAGCGAATAGACAACTTACAAATTTGTTATTATATATATTAAAAACTGAAAGATTGGTAACTACTGCCATTATTTTATGTATGATTCATTTGTTTTCAATTTCGTACAACTTATATGATAATACAAATTAATATTATTCGTTGTATTCATCAAATTGCAATTTATATACACACATAAATGTGATAACGAACAATCCAAAATTCATTTTAAAAATAACATTTCTTTTAATTAATAAAAATAATTGGATGTTACTGACGTCATCCTGTGGTGCCTTCTAATCATGTTATACAAGTATTTTTTTGTAACATTAATCAAATATAAATAACATGGAAAAAAATATATATATTTTGATTTCAGATAATCCTTTCCAGAGCTGTCATGCTCACCGCAAGTATTTATTTTAAAAAACGTCTTGCTGGAGCAACCATATTACCCCCAGTTTTTAACATTTGTTGATGAAAAAGTAGAAGGAAGAGTGGGGTATGGTGTTGGTGCGGAGTATGGTGACAATTACAAATAACTTCCGTATTTTTTATTTTCATTTTGGTTTTCCACATAAAATAGCTTTCTCTGTTTAGAAAAATAGTGATATGATGCAATTTCTGTTTCAAAATAGGCGTGAAAAGAGTAATCATGAAAAAAGAGTTTTGGCACAAGTTACTAGAAAAATCCCTAGCTGAAATTAAGCATTTACAGCATATTTTGAAATACTTAAAGCATGTAAATGTTAGGTTTTATTAGGTGAAGTGTTTTAATAAACTTCTGATATCATGATTTGTTGCTATAAACGTTTTAAGTATATTGAAATTAATTAAATTTGCGCATTTCACGTCACATTATACATTATACATTAAATTATAATTATGTAATTAAAAAGCGGTTTGGAATAATAACACGTGTTCCCTGATGTCAGATTCGCTTTAAAAAATACACCCATAAAAATCTCATTTTAGTAATAATTTATAGGGCATTTAAGTCAAAGCGTCGCACAATACCCCACTCTCCCCTAGCCACTTAATGCTTGTTATTAATTTAAACTTAAATACGAAAACTGACTCTAACGATATGTAAACATCTCAGAAAAATAAACTTGATGCCTATATTTAATGAGATAACGATTACGAGTGCGCGATAAATGTTTTGAGTCATCCAAAAAGCAAAGAATATTCATTAGTTACATTGCAGATCAAATTTTACAGTAATACATTAATCAGTTTTTCCTCTAATTCGAAAAAATGAGGATCGTTCATACTCTAGTCTTATCACTGGCGGCTATCCTAAATTTTATTGGTAAATATACATACAAATATGAATAAATGTATGCAAACAAATACACAATAAATTTTAAATGTTAAGTATATTTTTCCATATTATAGTGATAACGACAGAATATAGTTAGAACATGGAAAATTGTGTGTATTAGGGTAGCCCTCCTTTCTCAAAATCAAATTTTCTTCAACTCGTAACGTTTTGTTGGACTGTCCAACACCGCAGTCTCTAAGTTTTTGCAAAATCGGTAAATATTACCCTCTGCCCCAAAGACTGAAGTTTACTATTGATTTAACATGAGAGAAGAAGAAACTTCTTCTCAATGTGCGATTCAAAAGCTAAAGTATGGTACTAAAATAACTTGTTCCGAACGCTTCAGGGAGTGAGAATCGGTTTTAATTTTAATATTGTGAAATTCCAAAAGCCTATTATGGGACGAGGCTTCAAAAAATCCTCTGAAGGGTCCCATATGAGTCATAAAATTTGCTAATATTAAGAATTATGGCCGATTTTTATTTGCTAAAGTTGTTTGGCATTCGAAGAAGACTCTACCGTGAAAAACAAGAAAACCGTTATCTACATATGTAAAGTTTCAGATATCGATATATTTGCTTTTATTCGAACTTCTTTTTTATACGTTATCTGAGTTACATTCAAATGATGGCAATTAAAGTTTTAAGAAATAATCTTATTTCGCCTGGATTTGCAGCATTTCCAGTAATATATAATCAAAGAGCTGTATCTAGCAATAAAGAAAAAGAAAATCCTTCAACTGGTTGAGCTTGTAAAGTGTATCGTCATTTGACTGAAGATACAATCTTTTCTCTTTTGCTTCACGAAAAATGCACGTGCACCCATTTCTTGGTTCGACTCTAATTGTAGTTAACGGTCTTCTTGTTTTTCAAGGCAGAACTAGCGGGTAGAAGTAAAAAAACTTGACCTCTTTAGAATTCATTATGAAATCCGTAAAAAAATTTCCCTAAATTCCGGCGAATAGGATGTGGGATGATTATGTTATTTTTCACGAATTTACACGAACTCAGAACCTGCTCGAATTTGCGACTGTCGCAAAGCAAGATTCACGAGGGCTCACGATTTTCTTCTATCAGAAAAATGTAATCCTCTACTGTTCCTTGTTGCAGAGATGAGTTCGCAGTTTGACTGTTTACCTAATGGCGAGCCTATACCTGGTGTACCTCGTTCCAGAACTTCTTCTTCTCCTGAAAGAAATCAATCTCCAGAAAGTTTCGTTCCTCCTGCAGAGCCTTCTCTTCGTGCCAGGTCCAGGTCTCCTGCTGCCAGGTATCCTTCTTTACGCATACTTGGATGTGAACCCGAACAACTTAAATTTATGCGGCTGATTCCCAACACCAATGCAAATCAGCGATTTGAAATTCGACTATACACTTTTCCTGCTGATAAACCAATTCGAATAAGAGGAAAAAATAATTTTCTTGGGCCCATGCCAACCGACGAACAAAATGTTTTAACATCACTCACCGGTGACGTCGTTGCAATATTGGCGAGGAGTAATCGTCTTCGTGGAATATATACAATAAGATCTGGCTATGAAAGACGGGTGAAAATAAACATGTCAAGCAGCGCTGTTGAAGATATGACTCCAGAGGAATGCGCGGAATCTCCCATAGGTGGCGTACATCCAATCACAAAGTATTTTAAAATAGTAAATGTAAGCTACATTCCTCCAAGGCATTAATTTAATTGAGCAAATTTTAATCTAAAATATAATATTCGTGATAATCCCAAGTAGGATCAAAATGTTACACTTATGTAACTAACAATAATATTAAGGATTCAATATGTTATGATTTCGAAGTATACAATCTTTCGTCAATATCCCAGCTTTTTTTCAAGAAACTGGTAAAAAATGTGCTTTTTAATGTCTCATTAAGCCCTTTAGCGAGAAAAATTATTACAGGCTTATAAATAAAGATTTATATCAGACGCCGTCAAAAGTACGACCCACAGATAATCCGAAGGTTCTTTTTCATTGGGTCTGATGGTTACCTAATTTCAAGAAAATTTATTCAACAGATAACTTCAATATTTATTTTTCATTTAATATTTCCATGCGAAATGATAGCACGTCACTTACTAGTAAAGGAAAGCCGCTATTTTGCTATACTGATTAAGAAATTATGCAACTGCATTTTTATGAAAAATGAGTTTCTTTATATCATTTTAATCGTTCTGAAGAGACCAATTTAACTTTAAGCCACATTTTTATAACACGTATATTTTTTGTTTTGATCGTGATAATGCTTTTTTTGTAAATTCAAAATTCCATTTTGCGGATAATTTATGTGACAGACAAAAAGAGTCCGAACAACAAATTATTTCTTTTAAGAAGTCCTACACAATTTTCTTTAAGCTTTTTATGATAGAACTCACGGTTTTCATTTTTAAATCGAAAATGCTTTTAAAAAATCGAAAATTGAAATTGCTAGCCACACAATGCGAGATGCAAAGAGAGAGAAGTTTAGAAAGTCACACTCCCCAGTGTGACGTCACAAATACGAACATCCCATCCCTCCTTTTATGTTCAAATTTTTCCTTCGATTTCATTTGAGAAACGCCGCAAATAAAAAATAAAACATACAAACATAATATTTTAGTTGCTTTCACAGGAAAAAAGAATAGTTCTCGAAACAGGGAAAATAGGGTGATTTTTCACAAAATTAGAGGAATAATAGGAGAAAATACTTTCAACAAATGGTCGAATTTTCAATAAGAGGAACGTTTCAGAAAACACTTGAATTCTCAACCAAAAACCTTTCTACCAAAAAAGATGAATTTTCAATCCAGAGATGTGAATTTTCTCTCCACACAAGACCAATTTGCAATAAAACACTTAAGTTTTCGAAACAATATGCCTTTTTAAAAATATAGTTGAATTCAACAAAATAATTAAATATTCAACAAAATATTCAACTTTTAACAACAAACATTCATTATCAAACAGTTGAATATAATGTATTAATATTATGGGTCAATCGATTTGTCTTGAATCAGCGAATCTTTTCTACTTTTGCATCAACTTTAAATTATGTGAATGAGAAAATTTTTACTATAAAAATCGATTTTTCAAACAACAGATATGACCATGACTTTGAATTATGATAATAAAAAACTTTCTACTATAAAAAACTGATCTTTATCGTGTTTACAAAAATAGTGTAACATTCACACGTATATACACACACATCTATACCGTTGCTCAAAACATTGTATTAGATATTTTGTGATTAAGGAATGTTTAATTAAATACATTTAAATTTGTTCGAAATCGTGACTAGAAAGCTTCGTCTATGAGGAAGTATAGGGTGGAATCGTCAACAAAGTAGTTCAAGAGAATTCTGTAGAAAACAGTAGAATTTTTAACAAAATAGTAAAATTTTCAACTGAAGAGATAGATCTTCAAATAATAATATCTAACACCAAATTCGACGCTTTGCATAGTTGATCATGCATAAAAACAACAGTAGGGAGTTCAGCTATGAAAAAAACCTAAATAATTCTCTCTTTTCATCCTTTCCCAACAATAGTTGTAAGCTCTTTTTCGAAATTGGTTTAAATCAATATTTCATGGTTAAATAATAATTCAACCTTACCCAATATCAATTTGCACAATCTTAGTAACACTATTCTGAAAAAATTACTTATTTGCTTGTCACATACATTCTTCAGGTCGTTTCTTATTAATTTTTAGATGCAGATTACAAATTTTTAACGAAAAATTTCTTAGTTCAATAAAAGACGACCACAATCATTCTTTCGCGAGGATCACCGTACACATTCTTATAAGAGACCAATGTTTTATTAGCTTTGGCCTCACTAACACTCATCTGTGAAGAACAAACATCAGGAAGAAAAGGAAACGGTTATAGTTAGTGTTGGAAAATGTAACGTCGTATTTCTGAGGGAGTTTCCACTCCATTTAATACTGTTTACTTTTTCAAATTGTAAGCCTTGCAACTTTGTCTGTGACTTTCAAAGTTGAGGTTATAGATTACAATTTTAGAGGAAATTTATACGCAGCTTTACCCCGCTAATGCAAATCTAAGGAAAATATTGGGACAAGCATTGATCAAAATAGCATAACTTTTTATCTAGCTTTGGCAACGCTGATTGAAATCAAGTAGTGAGAAGGGAAAAAGTTGAAATTCAAATTTCAAACCTTTATCCACCTTCAACCTCGCTGCTGCCATTCTAAGCAGAAAGATGGGACAAGCCTGGGCCAAAATTGCAAAGCTTTTTCTAGATTCAGCAATGTTGATTCATGTTAAGTAATTAGAAACAGTTTTAAATGGACTGGAAACTCCCTCATGTTGGTTCTTCGAAGATGAGCGTTAGTAAGGCGCTTAAAACTAGGTGCATTTTTGGGAAATGATTAAAAGAGCGAAATAATTATGGTTTTGTCATATTGGAACTTCCTATTGTTAATTTTCATGCATGATTAACTATGGGAAGCGTCGAATTTGGTGTTAGAATAAGCATCAAATGTTTAGCATGGGTTGTGGCCACGAGCAATGCGTAGGCCACGCCAAGGATTCATGCATGTCCCATCCTCGAAAAATCTTCAACCATTTTTGACCTATTGTTGACACACATGCAAGGAAACTTTTTTTTATGCGGGCAGTCAAGCGGGAAACGAGAAAAAAGGGAAATTTCTTGAAGACAAGGGAAAAAAGAGGCATTCCTTAAAACACGGGAAAAGAGGCGGATAAGGGAAAGAGCATCAAGTCTGTATTTAGATGCTATACTTGTCAAAAGAAATTACAAATTTTCATTGTTTCATATTTTTCAATTTCATTTTGCATTTTCGAAAAATTGTTATTCACATTTATGTATTCTATGTGTGATATCAGATTCTGAACTAACTGCCCCCCACCCGCCCTTCGTCGCAATCTGTCACCAAATCTTTTAACTCGCCTTACAACTGGCAGTGTGACGTATTTTTTAAACGGCCCCTAATTTCTTAGAGAATTATATAAATACACATAAAAAATGGAGTACGAGTATTCTACACAGAATGTGTTCTTTAAGACCAATAGAGCATTAAGTAAACTCATTTTTTTTCAATCTAAAATCAAGCGAAATTTAAGAATCTCTTCAAAAGTTGACATTTCGCAGCACAATTTCTTTTAGGTACAAAAAATAATGAATAAAAATGTTATTTGCACAAAAATAGAGCGTTGTTGCGTGTAACGTAAATCTTATTTGAACATCACAAAATTTTAGTTTTGTCAAATTTTTTTGCAATTTTTGGCAGTAATGACAAGAAGGCATTATAAAATTCGATTGTGACTGACGATTAGGATGGTACAAATTTTTTTCGAGAATATTCATACATATCTCCCGGAAATTTGTTCGAATTCACAAAAAAATAAATTCATTTTTTTTTATTTAGAATGGTATTTAGAGGTCGCTCAAGCCCCATACAGTTTAACACGTATTTCCCGTAATAAAAAAAGACTTTTTTCTACAATTTATTCAGAATCATCAATATTAGCTGCTGATTAGATGTTTGAATACATTTTTTAAACAATTTATTATTCTAAATAAAATGTAAAAAAAAACATTTTTTTTCTGATAGGTAATACGTGTTAAGTTTCATGGGGCTTGCGCCACTTCTAAATATCATTATGAAAAAAAAAAAAATTCTTTGTAAATTGGAACATATTTCCGGGTAATATGCATGCAAATTTAAAAAAAAATCCAATTTAATTTTAGACCACCCTACTGATGATACATGTCACGA
>CAKNWT010332918.1:0-10884 GCA_932066315.1 Andricus coriarius
AATTTAATTATCATTTTTAAAATATGACTATTGAATTGCCACAAGATGAAAAAGACAAAGTTAGGACACAGATTGTGAAACTTTCTGAGCTGGTTTATATTAAGGATTTTGAAGGAGTTAAGTTTTTGGCTGTGAAAGCCAATAGTGGTAAATTTGAAGCCTGAATGTTCTTTTCAGAAAATTAGAATCGGATTTTCAGTGGTGGTTTGATCATGTAAATCATGCAATAAAACGTATTTCTTCGCTTAAATGTTTTGAAACGATCTGAGGAATTGTGATGTCCTATGTACGATAGATAATACCACAGCTATTGCTCACTCTCTAAATATGAACGAGTTAAAAGTAACTTATTGTCAGTCCAATCTGACTGAGTGAAGAAGCAATAAGTCATTCAATGATAATTAGTTAAAAACTATTGACTCAATCAATGAAACTAAAGTAACTGATTCAACCAGTAGTCCGAAAGTTGGCGCACGGGGGCGAAGTTGCTGATTTTTCTGTCAAACATAAATGATGCTTCAGTCAAAAATGACTGATATATGAGTCGTTTTCAAACAGACGCGCATGCATGCAATGCAGAAACTTATTGATATTATCTAGCAACACTGATTTATTGTATGAGAACGCAGTACGTAAAAACAATGAATAAAATTATATAATAATTTGTTGCTTCGAAAGAATGTTCAATTTCTCGGTTTGTCGAGCAATCTACACAACGACTTAATCCTTATTCATCACCAAATATTTGATGTTTGGACGATAAAAATATATTTTAGACCAAGAATTTTAACTTTGTACTAAAAAGGCTGAACTCAAAAAAATTAAAAAAGATTAATTTACAAGCAAAAATGGAATAGCTACATTTTTAGTTTCGAAGAAAAAAAATGAAAACAAAAGGAATGGAATTTTCAATAAAAAAGTTAAATTTTTTACTAAAGAAAAGAAGTTTCAACTAAAATGATGGCTAGGTGTCGATAGAAATCCGCGCTTTTTATCTGATATTGATATTCCATAAATTTTCAAACGATTTCTAAGCTATGAGAGAACTATTCTGGATAACTGCTTCATTGATTCTAGATATTTTGAATTGTATCCAAGCATTTTTCGAAAACTTGAGAAACTCTGAGAAACTAATGTCATAAATTGGAATTGAAATAGTTTTTCCATAAACAATGTATTTTCAATAAAATACTGTCAGATAAGTTAACATCGGACATGTTAGGGAAAATTGGACACTGCTAAATTTATAGTTTAAATTACTTAAGGGGGGTTTAGTCAGAACCTAGAACCAGTTAAATCATTAACTGGTTCTGGATTCTGGTTGAAGATAATTTTATGAGATTTTAAACTGACGTATAATAGTGAAGTTTCACGTTGACAAGATAGAAATTGTTACGAGATTATTATAGACAATTGTTGAAGATCTAAAGTAGAGACCACTAAAGGGCTTTTGTGTTTTGTACTTAGAAACGTATTGTTTTCCGCATCTCATAATAGGAGGTAGGTACATCTTATTTCAAATATGCCCATTTTTATGTAAATTTCAAAAGTTAAGGTGGATGGTGGCAACATTTATAGTAAATTTGAGAGAACTTGAATTTTTTTCTTCATGTAAGATACCTGCAACAAGTTAATTTTGTTTGCAGTGAAACGTAACTGTAACGAGTTACTTTAAAAAAAAGTTACTTACCCGACCCATATTGGGAGGCTGATCCGCTTGGTTGACTCGAAGATTGGCCTTTCCGGCGAACAAGCAATTTCCCAACCTTAGACAATTTAGGTGGATTGTGCGGCGAACCACCTTCCGAGGGACTTAATTCTGTTAGGACAAATGGAAATGAATGAATTCTTAATTTTTAATACTTACGTTGCAGATTTTGCAACGCACAACATTCAATCGTGAACGCAAAACGAATATATTATTAGCACTTCAGGGATTGCACGATGCTTCAAGATTCCGTAGTTAATATTATCATATGTTAATTTAGGCTGGTATGTTTAGATTTTTATTTTTGTTTGCATATATCGCCTTCTCGGAATCAAACTCATCGATGTAAAGCGAAGAACAACGAGAATCGGAGAATTTCGGGACATTTAACTCTGACCACTACTTCAAGATGATCGGAGGCAGGATCCAAATAGTCGCACTAGCGCCAGCGATCTTGCAGCACCGCCAACCTAAGATCTATAACCTCCCTAGATCAATCATTACAGAGATGCAGAGAGCCTGATATTCTCCAGACAAGCTCCGAGGTTCTACAGACTCATCTACCTGGCTTAGACCTCTAGAAGGATCCTGGATAAGAAAAGATTTCGTTGTTGATACCCGCTATACATTAAGTGGAGCAAGATTCTTCTCATGAGTTGAGGATGATCCCACTAATCAGTGCTGGGTATAAATCGTGTACAGAGAGTAAGGAGTACAATTAAAATTTGCTTGAGGCGATCATTAAAATGCTGTACTTGAATTTAAAACGTACGATTAAGGAAGCGTTCCCAAAATCTGTCCTCCAATCATATTTCAACCTCCCTTTTGCGTCTCCTTGAAAGTAACTAAAGCCGCGTTGACTGATAAAGTCTTATTCTGGATAGAACTTCTGTACATCCCGAGGAGGAAGAATTCAATTTGATTCTTAATCTGCATGGTGGATTTATTTAGTCCTCAAAAATATGTAGGATACTTATGGTTAAATTGATTTATTTAGCGCACGCGCGTATGTATAGTCTAGTTGTAGTTAGTCTTGCTACAGCAAGATGTCGATAGAAATCCGCGCTTTTGATCTGATATTGATGATCCTTTTATTCCTATATTTCCAAGTATAATTTTTGCATTTTGAGCTGTGTAATGTTTCTTTGACTTATACTTCAAATGAACGCCATACAATTTAACTAAAATGCCGGTGTTGCTTTATTTGCTAAAGTAGAAAGACAATAGTCTAGCTCTGTAATTATATCAACCCGACCCTTAGATGTGAAAATCCAATTTTAATTGGCCCTGAAAGTCAAATTTATTTACCATGAACAATATCATAATGTTGGTAGCGCAAGATTCTAGCCAATGATTTTACCGATGGGCGTATGGATCTAGTTCAATTTTGTGAAGTTTGAGTTGACCCACGAGGCGGCGAGGTTTTTCACGACTAGTTGTATTTAAATATATTGGCATTATTTGAAACTCACAATTTGAAATCTTTGTGAATTGTTCATTTACGTTGTTTATTTTTCCAAATTCATGAAATTATAAAATGCTGATTTTGTTCTCTAGGAATAATTCTGAATTGTTGTTCAAAAGCTAAAACTCAATTTGTTTTAGTAGAATATTGTAAAGGAAGGATAGTTTATATTTATCTTGAATAAACCAGATTAGTTTATTGCTACCTTAATCAACTCTGTCATCATTTTTGAGAAAGCAACCTTTTTCAATTCTAAAACCACCCCCTCTAACCAGTTTGCCTACTTTTGATTTGAGATAGCAGGAAGATGATGTGAAAGTTATAATTCCGGTATATCGTAACCTCAATAATTTGGGTTCTTTGCTGAAGATAAGTCTAAAATTTGAATTTATAATTCTAGTTCTGAATACCTTTTGAGATTTCTCCCATTTTTCGTTATTTTGTTGTTTCCGATCCAAGAAAGGTCAAGCGTTCAGTATAATTAGTGTTGATTGAATTAATTTGAGGTTATGGTGTCGAAAGTTTATTATTTCTTCTTTCACAAAAAGAGATTGATATTACAGTATTTTCTATTTTAAGATCATTTCAGTTCTTTGGGCCATTTTTGGGGCTCCATGCGGTCAGTCGGGTGGCATCAAAATTCAAAGTGATTTGTCGGAAATTATTCTTTAATGACTCTTATACCAATTCTAATAATTGCCTGTAAGTTCTGTTTAAGCCCAGAAACGCGAATCTCATTTTTCCGTGTTTTTCATTTGATGGGTGATAATCTTGCAAGTTTTCTCAACAAATTTAAAATTATTTAAACAATTATTATTTGTTAAGAAATTTTAATTTTCCCCATAAATCATAAATAGTAAGTATTTTTTTGGAATTAATCACACAGAAAGTGAATTTCGAGAATGATATTTTTTTAAAGTTATTTTTCAATTGTTTGAACAAATTATATTTTCTTCGATCTTTGTTTTCCTACCAAATCATAAAAATTTCCTATTTTATGGAATTAAGGACACAAATTATTCTTTTTAATTGTCGAAAATAAACTAAAGCTGATTACGTCATAGGTTCTTTACATTATGATATACGGTCTTGTGTCACACACATCATTATTGCGAATCCTCGTCAAAATGATGTTTATGAGAAACTAAAATCCAGAATTATCTGGACGTTCGCGATTTCAGACGAAAGGAAGCTCCGTAAGTTCTTAGAAGGAGAGGTGCTAGCAGATGGCAAACCCTCTCAGGTTTTACATAGACATAGAAATCTCAACAGCGGAGGTTGTGACAACGCGATAATAATTAATTCAGTATTTACTGATCAGCTCACGCCATAATGTCGTGCTTATATATAAGCTTCTGCAAAAACAAACTTGCAAACTTTAGCCGAATTAGCTGATAAAATTACCGAAACCTTGAACGTTCATAGCCCTTAAATTTCGGGAGTTGCTTCCAGCATCGCATTTGCTACACCTCAACAGCCTGAAAACAGTAGCCTAGATCAAATATCACAGGCAATTTAAAAAATAACTGTTCTTGTAGAAAAGTCATGCAGAAACAATGCGAAGCTATCATGCGCACGCGGGGATTCTAATCCGAGTCCAGATTCTCAGAGCAACGCGCCTCGAATGAAAAACACTGCTACTTATTCGAATTCTCAGAATATTTGAAAAAGTCATGCTCGTTATGGAGCAAATTCTTTTAATTGTATAAAGCTTTGTTTCTGGGAACAAAATTACAGTAAAGCCGGGCCGTCGGGAAACTAACCAGGTCGGCCTCTTTCGAGGCGAGCATGTCGGGCCTAAACGGGACAAAACGCCTGAAAAATTAAGATTCGAATACCGATAAGAGATTTATCATCGATTGAAGCCGATTTACTCGCCCAGTATCGTCTGCTCATAGATATTCATAATAAAAGGTTAATCGTCCCTCGTACAGGTGAATTTGCCACTGGCGAGGTAGTCCAAAACACAATCCCGTCTTTCAGCTCTGTATGCCCTTCTTCTCGATTCTCGCGAATTCTCGCACAATTCCGTCAAATTACATGACTTACTCCAGCTGACCCTTTAAAGCATGGTGATGTAATCCGCCATATTCTCACTTCAGGTCCGCCCGTTGCTCCGAACAAGCTCCGGGTAGCAAAAAACGGATTTGCTCTCCTAGTCCAACTCGGGATTTGCCGGCCTTGAAGCAGGCCTTGGGCAAGTTTCATTCATATGGTTGACCAAAAAGACGGTACATGGAGAATGTCTGGTGACATTCGGCGGCTTAATGCCAAGGCAATTCCAACTAAGTACCTTGTGCTTCGTCTTCACGATTTCGCCACGTATTTGCATGGAAAAAAGGTCTCTTCATCGCTCATTCTTCATAAGGCATATCACCAGATTCCAGTAGCGCCTGAAGACATTCCAAAAACAGCGGTAATTACCCCTTTTGGCTTATTTTAATACACCTGTATGACATTCGGTATGCGTACCGCAGTTTAAACTTTTCGGCGTTACATAAATCCAGCGCTAGGTGATTTAGAATGCGCCTTTGTTTTTGTAGGCGATATCGTAGTGGCATCCTCGTCACCAGAGGAGCATGAGAATCATTTGCGTATGGTTTTGCAAAGGCTTAAAGGTAATCATCTAAGACTAAATGCCGGAAAATACCACCGAGGTGTCCACGAAATTATCTTTTAGGACATCTCTTCAATGACGAAGGAATCAAACTTACGCCGAGCAAGGTCAAAGCGGTCTTTAACGATTCTAAGCCCAGCAGTATTGTCGAAATGCCGCGATTCTGAGGAATGACGAACTTTTATCGCCGAAGCTTGCCACGGGTGGCAATAACCCAAGCACCCTCACACGCCAACATACATGATTAGTCGACACATTCGTGACATTCGTGGACACCTGAAGCCGAGGAGTCAAGGTCAAAACCGACCTCGCAAATGCCGCTCTCCCAGCTCATCATTTTGCTAGCGCAGAAATGGGAGGCAACCTACGTCATCTAAGAGTCGAATCTTGTATTAAACGACTCCTTGTAGTCGCCTACGAATCTATGTAAATAACTACCACTTGTACTAAAATAAGAAGTCTTAGGAGCAATGTTTAAAACATTAGTGTAATAAACTATTCTACCACGATACCTCGCTTGCAGGGGGTAATGTAGCGCCTTCGCACCCTTTTTCCCTAGCTCACTAGAGTGGGAACGCTCTATGCATACTTGCACCTGCACCGCGCCGCCCGCCCGTTCCGCGCTAAATTAGCATGGACAGAGAGTCGGGACTACCTAGTTACCCGTGCATGGTGACTCGTGAGATACACTTTTCATGTTACTATGCTACGTGCGTCAGCCATTATGTATCTTTTTTTTTAAAGTGAACACTCTCATTTTAATAAATGTAACTTCTTATTGTTATTAACCAGTGAAGTTTTCTTGAGAAACACTAAAGTGGCTTTGGGACACTTAGTTCGGCTGAACCTACGTTCAAATATGGACTAGGCAATTCCCTAAAAGGGCTAAGCGTCAGCGACATCTCTGCGGTATTCGATGGTAGTTTGTCTGGGAAACCTGAAATTAATACTAGCAACGCCGTTGCGACGGTACGTCTTCCTCTCACGCCCTGTCCCCTCAGCAGCAACGGTTACCACCAACCAGACTGATCTCGCTGCTATGATCAGAAATGCTGTCTTGGAAGGAAAAAAGGAAGCGCTTGCACTGTCACAAGAAATTCTGCCCAGGATCACAGACTTTGAAAATAAGCAACAAGCATTTAACGACAATCTTCTAACCTCCATTCAAACGATAAAAGCGGAAATTGCTGAGAACTCAAATCGAATTTCTGTAATCAAAGCTGGATCAGAAATGGGAAAGGAGGATACGACCAAAATTAAAAAGGATGACAATGATTTGAAACTCAAAGTGGCTACTCTTGAGCATGCGCTGAACGTAAACGAGCAAACGGCCCGATAGCTAAGGCTCTTGACATTCCCATTATGAGGGAAGATGTGGTCAAAATGTATAGAAATTATTTAGACACCCGCACTTACAAAATCCGCCAACCCCCCTATCATTGTTGCGAAGAAACTCGGCAATCAGCAACTGCGAGACAAATTCATTGAAAGACGGAGGGTTCTTACAGACTTCTCTACTGAAAACCTCGGGTGGTCGATCAAAGAAAAACATCCGGTTTATTTACGTGAGGTCCTGTCATCATTGAACAGGAAAATCTACGCCCTTGCCCTGGGTCTCAGAAGAGACAAAATAATCAAGCATCTTTGGATTGCAGGCGGAAAATTTTTTTGTCGCAACGAGGATGGTTCGCCACGAATTTACCTGACTAATCTGTAGACCGTCGAGGGACTTAGATAACAACTACTGCTTCCTAGTATCAGCTTACGTATATATGTGGGTAAATATAATATAACTTCAAGCATAGATAATAATTTTTTTGATACAAAAATTTCACCTAATAACTCAAAGGTTTCTCAGTTATTCTGACTATGCTGTTGGGATTGATTATGTTATTCAAAAACATCTGTCAAGTCAACATAACCTTGACTGTATTTATTTTTTAACTGAAAGATCTATTATTGTATTCGTATCAACAAATTCTATAAATAAGACTAAGATTGTTTCTTGCCCTATATCGGAGGTTTACACTTTTACGGTATACTTAAATTTTCATGTTTCAGTACCACTTAAGATTCTTTGAGATTGATATCTACACTGTAACTAAAGCAATTATTGGACTCTACTTAACTCTATTTATAATTACTTGAATTGGAATCTGTTGGGTATTGATCATGATATTTCTATTCCGACTATCTTTTCCTATGAGCTAACATTCTTTCAGGTAACTTGCAACTCAAAACCAACCATTTTACATTTTCAATGGATATTTTAAATATTTGCCATGTTAACCTTATAATGCTTATTACTTATAATAATGCCTTATTCCTTGCTTTCAAATGTAATAATATGAACGGGATTTTTTTGGTTGTCAGTCTCTGTCACTTTGGCTTCACGGAAAGGCTTTTTCAACTCGTTAACGTGCTACAGATACTTCTACATTTAACTGTACTTGAGCTTTACCTATCACTGTTAAAATGGAAACCTTAAATATTCGTAACGTTATTGTTCAGTCCTCACCTGCCCATTGTCACTAAACACATAAACCTAAACCTAAACACTTAAACTTAAACATCTAAACACAAATCTCAACGCTGCCAATAATTTAACTAACTATTTAAAATTAGTAGTTTTCTCCGCCGGATTATCTATAGTTCCTCATAATACCACCCACAACTCCAATAATTATAGTATATGCAATCCTACAAATATAAATGAAACCGAATTTCTTGAGCACCTCTCTACCTATGACTGGAAAAGCATTTTTATTGGAAAGGATATAAATAGAAAAGTTATTTGTCTAACCAAATTTGTATCTGTAGCCTTTAACAAATTTGTGCCTCTCCATATCCTTAAAGCAAAAAAGAAGTCCACTCATTGGATTACTTCTTATATCAAAGATTTGATGAAAGAAAGGGAGAAGCAATGTAGATTGGCTAAGAGAACAAAAAATAGTATCATTCAAGCCGAATTTTGGATTCATACAATCAATATAATCACAATTCTATTAAAACAGGAATAAACATGAAAGTATCTGGCTGCTCTTAAGACGATTTGGACTTATTCCTCTAAAACACTTGGCTCCTGAAAACAACTTCTCCCCTGCAGATATTTTAACAGCTTTCACCACAAAATCCACACTCCTTGCAAACAGAACTCCTTTCCCGTCCTCAGTTCCTTATACTTTTGATGATACTAAATTATTATTTTCTGGCATATCGTAAGAAACACTAATTAAAAAACTCTTAGAGGTAAAATCAAATGCTCAAGCTCAATCAGAATCTTGAGTTCTGATGGTATTTCAATTAAAATGATTCGCCTAGTTTTGCCAGTCATTGGCCCTATTCTCTTGCACATCTATAACGCATATCTACAGGAGGGAATATTTCCTGATACCTGGAAAGAGGCGATTAAGGTAAAGGTGTCTATCATGAGACAAATTTTTAGGGGGTTTTGAGATTTTTAATAATTTTGGAATGATAGTAAAATATATTTTCAAAATGGACCATACATTTTCAAAACGGACAATGTCAAAAAATGGTGTACGTATTACGAAACAACTAATTAATAAATAAAGTTGTATCCAAATAAAGAAAAGATGCAGTAATCTCAAATCTAGGCCCCTTAAGCTCTCATTTCATCTATTACACATGTGAAATAATCGAAATTTATTATATGAAGCCTAACTTTCATACTTATTAATATAATATATTGTGCTTAAGCATATACTTTTAAATTATTTATAAGTCGGATTGTTTATCAAACTGTTCCATAATTAGGAAATTTCAAAGGTTCCGTCTGATATCCATTCTCTCAAATATAGCTGTGAAATAGTTTCAATCTTAGCTTAGTAGTCATTCTGAAAGAGTACACATCAGCACTGGCGCACGTTCTCATTGTGGGAAGGTTAAGAGTGGAGTCCCTCAAGGATCTACACTTGAATCCACTCTATTTAACATTTATACATCTGAACTTGGTAGCGAACTTCGACACTTTGACTATCACAAATATGCTTATGACTTCAAGCTTTACCTATCCAGGCCTATTGCCGCTCTTAAGAGCTTACTTCAAAAGGTACAGGAGGATATCCATCTGGTGATGCAGCTGGCCTTGACAAACAGCCTCTCTCTCAACCCTACTAAAACTAAGGCTATAATCATAGGACCTTCATCCTCCCCTTCACTTGCAACAATTGCAACATTACCTCCTCTCTTGAATGGTGGTCGTCTCAACCGCTTTGTGGAATCTGTGATAGATTTAGGCTATACACTTAATCGATCTCTTACTTGGAATGCACAAGTTGCGGATATTTCGAGGAAGAGCTTCAGAGTCCTCCAACACCTTAACAGGGATAAAGAAGCATTTCCTACTCCAACGCGTATCCTCCTAATAAAAAGCCTCATCCTCCCTTTCTTTGACTACGGCTGTGTTGTATATGATGATGTTACTGATGAACTTAATGCGAAGCTTGAACGTACGCTTAATGCTTGCATTCGGTTCATCTGTAACATCTCAATAATTGAACATACTATCCAGTATAGATAAAGAGCAGGACTTCTTAAGGTTGCCAAAAGAAGACAATTTTTTATCTGTAACTTGCTTTATAGCCTATTCAATAATGAAGCTGCGCACTATCTATTTACCCTTTTTCATTTTATTGATGAAGATCAACCGACACATTCCAAATTCCATGAAAGGAAAACAGACTCAAAATTCAGCCACACTGCACATGTAATATGCGAAGGGATTTTGTTATTCGTTATGCTCGTCTTTAGAAAAAACTACCTATAACAATTGGACATGCACCCTCACAATATCACATTAGAAAAGTCCTTTTTTTGATACTTATTTAAAACTTTAATTCCTACTCTCGAAATTACACATTGATAACACTTAAATCATTGAGCTGAAGACATACATTAGCGTGCACGGCAATGTAATTACTTTTAATAGACCACATCTAATTATGTGTATTATAGCTTATTCAATTTCTCTTGTTAAATACCTATTTGCAATTTCAATCGTCAAATCGATCTCCGTCACATTTCCACTGTAATATATATCACCTGTTCCTTCTAGGGCTATCTAGCCCTAGG
>CAKNWT010332918.1:20774-37981 GCA_932066315.1 Andricus coriarius
TTCACGTTTGTTCATAAAAACGGAAAGAAAACAGCATGTGCTCTATCGCATCTTTAACATCAACAGTATATTGTATCGAAGATCGTTTCAACAAATACTTTGATATTGAATATAAAAATATAAAATATGTTTTTTATAGCATAAAACTAGTAATTGAGTAAGGGACCGTGCACATAATACGTCACACGTTTTTCCTTTGTTTTTTCTTAGATGTTTTTTCCGGGATTTTTCTGAGCTATAACCTCGCTAGATCAAATCGTTTATTTACGCAACAAGTATTATAAAATAAAGTATTTATAAAAGTAATTATAAAGCTTATAATTATCAATTATATAACAATTTTATAGAAGTATTTATAAAAGCATGTATAAAACCAGTGAGGTTAGGTTTTCTGGATGCAATATTGCCCATATTGCATATATGTTACGATTCGCCTGAAGCAATTATAATTCCAAATTAATAAATTAAATAAATAAAAATAAATGTTTCAAAGGATTAACGCCATTCATCCCATTTACTTATTTTTTCGCTTTTACTCATCGAGTCTCAGCAAACTTAAAATTGGGAGCACTTCAAAAAAAGTTATTGATCACAAGTGTAATTACGTTTGGAAATTTACCCCAACTGGTTTTAACGTATCCAGGCATACTGAAACCCCATGAAAATAAGCCCTTTTAGCCAAAAAACGCTCAGAATTAATTATTTCGATTGTTTTTATCAAACTGACCATGTATTTGCTTCGGTTTGGACGGCGGGTGACGTCACACCACGTGTTTCGTGCCGTGAAGGCGCCACATGTTTTCTTTTATAAATCGACATTTACGGTGGATATTTTATCACTTTTTAATAAATTATTATAAATTATTAAATAAACAAAATTAAGTTTTAATTTCACATTTTAATTATTTGGGAGTCAAAGTTTATAAAAAACTCAACTATAAGGCAAACAAAATTTTTGTGGATGACCCTATTAAAAAAAATACATATAGCCTAACTGCTCTACAAAACAATGTATTTTGACTCCGACAGATTCTGCGACTTTAGTTATGAAATGTATTTGGTTTTAATGTTTTTTATTCTAAAATTTAATTGGGTGGAAAGTTAATTAAAAATGTTTTAAATGGAATTTCGCAAATTCGACCCTTTTGTTAGAATTGATTGCAGTGTCAATAATGGAGCTTCGAAAGGTTCATAAGAAAATGGTTGTGTTAGATTTGCAAAGAGAGTAAAAACCATTGAACGGATTATAAAAGACCAAGAGAATATAACAAAAGTCAGTGCAGAAGCACGCGAATTTACCAAAAACCTTCTGAAAAGAAAACGTTTTAAATGCTCATTTGAAATTCACCTTGATAAATGCCTATACAAATGGTTTCTTCAAAAAAGAAGTCTTGGAGAGCCTGTTTCAGGTCCTATCATTAAAGAAAAGGCTGTTATTCTTAGTGAGAAAATTCCCCATTCAAGTGAGTTTAAGGCCAGTAATGGATGGCTCCACAACTTCAAACAACGCCATGATGTTTACGTGCTATCGATATAGGGAGAAAAACTATCGTCTGACTTCCAAGCCAGTGAGGATTTTGTGTCTACACAGTAAAAAAAAGGATCATTTTTGTTGCAGATCATTTTGCTCCGACGATCATTTGACTCTCGAGATCATAATGATCTGTCTATTGGGATCATTTTGATCTGCTTTTAGTGTAATTTGTCAAACTGAACAAAATGGCCGCCAATTTTTGGCGTCGATGTCACAATGACATAACCTAAAACTTTTATCTAATCGCATGCAATTGATAACTACACTTAACTGGTGATATACTCTAATATCATATTTTGTTAATATTTTTACTTTTCAAGTACACTGCACGATCAGAAACCATGAAAAGCTCGCATATGAGCTTCAGTACTCCAAGAACGGCGGCCATCTTGGTTTGATTTGATACATGATCCCGAATCAATTCATTGTGATCTCAAAAGTCGATCATTCATTGCGGCCGATCAAAATGTTCTTAATTTCGGTATCATTTTTGTTGCATATCATAATGATGTTGATTTCGGTGTCATTTTGAACAATTTTTTTACTGTGTATGGCTGCTGGGTTTTCACTGCAAGGTTATACGTTAGATGATATATTTAATGCCGACGAATTTGGTGTGTTTTGGAAGTCACTGCCCAGTAGAACTTTAGCTACTCAGGAAGAAAAATTTGCTCCAGGTATGAAGTCACCGAAAGATCGAATAACTGCAATGGCTTGTGCTAATGCTAGTGGGACGATTAAAATCCCCTTATTAGTGATTGGGAAATCTTAGAAGCCCAGATGCTTTAAACACGTCAAAATGCTGCCAGTGGAATATAATGCTCAGAAAAGTGGGTAGATGCACAGAGAAATCTTCACAGATTGGTTCATCAAGGTACCCACCTTTCGCAAGCATACTGACAGAAAGATTCTGCTTCTGCTGGATAATGCGCCTGTGCATCCTTCAAAAGATTTTCTGAATTCCATCGATCCAACGGTCCGGGTGAGTACTATTTTAGTATGAATTTTAACATTCTTTCACATTTAGGATATAGTATTGTTATGCTTACATTTACAAACATAATTCAACATTTCTTCAAGTTGGAATACCTGCCTCCAAACGTTACAGCCCTCATACATCCCATGGAATAGGGCGTTATAGAGAAAACGAAAAGGCTGTATAGAAAAAATCTTTTAAGAGAACTTCTCATTGAAAAAGAAGAAGACGGAGTTGCGCAGTTAATTAAAAATTTCAACTTGAAGGACTGTTGCTACAAACTGGAAAATGCATGGGACAATTTCACGCAAGAAAATTTGAAAAGAGCATGGAAAAAAAATTTTCCGACATCTGATATTGAATCTTAGCCTCGGTCATCTGAGCAATCCCGTCCACAAGTTGAAGAGATTTTTGAAATCGCACAACAAATTCCAGGATTTTCAAACTGCACAGTAGAATTTGTGGTCTTCATGGTTAAAGGAAGATGACACAGAAACAGGATGGCAGATCCTTACTGATGATGAGATTGCTCAGAGGTTAACATCATTTTAGCAAAATTTTACGGAAAAAATATTCAAGTTATTAAACTTTGTTGTCTTGATCATGAATTTTTATTCATAATAAGTTTCAAAGAGAAATCCACTGAAGTTCGATCGGAACACGTAATATAATGGATTTTTTTTTCGAAATATGCGAGAATGAAAAATCACTACTATTTAAGATATACGACCTTTGATCTAAAGAAAAAGGCCTAAATCCTGTAAATTCTTGAAAAAAAATACTCAAAAGACCAAAACCTCTTATTCTATGAGAGAACATTAGGTATAAATATTACTTAATTTAAGCAAGTTATTAAAAGGTATTCTGAAGACTTTAATGCAAGCTGAGAAACAGCCGCAATTGAAGAATCTGACGAACTAAATGATAGTGAATCTAATTCAATTTCAACTGTGGATGCAAGATGAAAAGCCGTGGAAGCCGCTGTCCTATAGATGAAAACTCGTAACCTCCATTGCAGTTTTATGCTGGGACCTTTCGTGGCAGTCGCCATTTTATAAGTCATAGGGTGACCTCTTTTCCCAACGTAAAATTAATAGAACTAAAAAAGCAGATTTCTAATTTTATCGATCGCCGATAATTATTTCTATTTATGTATTTTTACTATTACTTTGAGTGTAAGTTGTTATTAAAGATATTATACCTTTGGTTGTTATGACTGACTTTCCCAATACATGGGGTAAGGTAAACTGTATTTGAATAATTTTTCTACAGTTCTAATCCAGTCGCAGATGTTCTTCTTTATTATGATATGCGCGTTATATTTCGACCGATATTATTGTATGTTCTCTATTCTACTCTATTAGATTAGATGAATGACAAAATAGTCTCAGTTCGTGGCGCCACCGCAGTGATATATTATAAAGTATAACCTCTCTCTTAATACTCAAACTTAAAAATATAAAGTAAAAATCAATTGAATTTTTTAATGAAACTTATAGTTCCATACTTCTTATTTTGTGAACTGATTAATCAGTCATTTTTTAAAAGTGTATTTTAAAAATGATATGTACATATATTTTAATTTTTTTTAGATTAGTTTTGAAGGTTACTATTGAATTAAATGTATAGAAATGCAATTTCAAACCAAAAACATATATGTAATGTAAAAATTACTTGAATGTTTCAGTGGAAATTATAGATTAATGCCTAAATGAGTATCTGAATTCAACTTTTTTAAATTATATCTAAGTATTACGTTTAAATTTTTTCGAAAATTAGTGTAAAAAGTTATTAATAATTCCAATTTTCAGAAATAAAATTTCATGTTTAAAAAAATATGAAGTAAACATTATTTACATGTTTCAATGAAAATAATAGTTTCATGCTTTTTGAGTTGTGAACAGTTTAATTAATTATTGGGCGATTCATTTTGTTAAAAACTTCAAACTAAATAAAAATTGAATTCAAATTGTTTTTCAATTAAGTAAAATAAATTGATTATTTACTTGAAGGTTATGTAATTGAGAATATAGGCTATTATTTTTATAATAAAAGTTTATGTTGTTCTTTAAAATACTTCTGTTGCAATTATATAATCTCTTTAAATGCCTGTGTCGTTGTGTAATGACTCTGTCTGAATTCAGTTTCCAAAAGGATATTTACATATATTTTAATTTTTGATGGAATGAGTTTTGAAGATCATTAATAAATTAAATGTATAAAAATTGCAATTTCAAACTAAAAAACATATAGTGTAAATATTATTTAAAAGTTTTAATGAAAATAAGTGTGTAATTCTTTTTATGTTATAAACTGAGTAAATAATTATCAACTGCTTCTATTGAAACGTACATTTTCTGAAATTAGTTTAAAGGGTTATTAATAAATCAAATATTTAGAAATGAAAGTTCTAATTTAAAAAAAATATATAATGTAAAAATTATTTGTATCTTTTAATGAAAATAATTGTTTAATGCTTGTTATGTTGTCAACTGATTGTTTAATTAATGACATATTCTATTAAAATTTACATTTTCTGGAATTAGTTTAAAAAGTTATTAGTAAATCGAGTTTTCATAAATGTAAGTTCAAATTAAAAAAAACATCAAATAAAAATTATTTGAATGCCTTAATGAACATTATAGTCAAAAGATTCTTATTTTGTGAAATGAATAATCAATTATTGGCTGATTAATTTTTTTTAACGATGATCAATTGAATAAAGATTAAAATTTAGTTTTTCTCTAAATTAAGTAACATAAATTTATAATTTACTTAAAGGTTATATAATTGAAAATCAAATATAATTTGTGTAATAACAGTTTATTTATGTTTAAAATACCCTTATTACACTTAAATAATTTTTCAAATGTGCTTGATTTTCTAAAATGAGTGTCTGAATCTAGTTTTCAAAAAAATATATAAATATGATTTATTTTGTATAAAATTAGTTTGAAAGGTTACAAATAAATTAAACTTTTAGACATTCAAGTTAACATTAGAAAAAATGTAAAGTAAAAATTAATTGAATGTTCTAATGAAAGTCATAGTTTAATGCTTTTTATTTTTTGAACTAATTGATTAATTATTATCTTTTGTCAGAATCTTAAATTACATAAAAATTGAATTTCAATTTGTTTCAATTAAGTACATAAATTGATTATTTACTTTAAAGTTATGTAATTGATTATTGGCTATAATTTGTAAAATAAAAGTTTATTCACATTTAAAATACCTCTATTCCAATTTTGTAATTTCTGTCAATGTTTGTGATGTTGTGAAATGAGTATCTGATTTTAATTTTCAAAATTATATGTAAATATGTATTAATTTTTCCTCAAATTACTATGCAAGGTTGCTAATAAATCAAATTTTCAGAAATAAAAGTGAAAATTAAAAAAAATGTAAAGTAAAAATTACTTGAATGCCTGGATGAAAATGATAGTTTAATGATTTTTATCTTGTGAACAGATTAATTAATTATGAGCTGATTAATTTTCTTCACGATATTAAATTACATAAAGATTAAATTTTAATTTGCTTAAATTAAGTATGATACATAAATTGATTATTTACTTTTTAGGTTATGTAATTAAATATTAGCTATAATTTTTATAATAAAAGATTATTTATGTTTTAAATACATTTATTCCAATTGTATAATTTTTGTATATTTTTTTGACGTTGTGAAATAAGTATCTGAATTCTGCTTTCAATATTATATGTATGTACATCTATTTTACTTTTCTATGGAATTAGGTTTAAAAGTCATTGTAAGAAAAAGAACAATTTTTTAATAATCAACAATGTTTGACTGTTTATTTAAAAGTATCAATTATAAATGTAATATTCAAAAATAAACAATTTTACATTGAATTATTAAAAAAAATCCTGGATTTTTTACAATTCCAGAGAGCTAAACTTAAACTTTGAATGTTACAATGTTAATTTCCATTGTTATTTGTAGAAAAATGGTATTTTTTAGTAAAATTATTAGATTTTAATGTATAAATAGCAATTAAAGAATAATTCATTTCGAAAAAATTGGAATAAGTTGAGGAGATATTTGGAAGTTTTGAAAAAATTCCAACATAACTTGAAATTAGAAAAAACATGTAAAAATGAAAAATAAAATATAGATTTTTCAACAATTCGAAATAAAATTTTAAAGCTTTTTAGAAATTTTAGATTTAATACATTTATTTATAAAATTCTCTAAATTCCTGAGAAACTTTCAAATAATTTTTAATTTAAAAACAATAATTTGAAGGAAATATTAAAAGTTTTTGGAGAAGTTCGAATCATTTATGTAAAATATTTACAGGTTCTGACAAATTTTTAAAAGTAATTAAAAATTATAAAAACGTTCCAAAAAATGTGGAGAAAATAGTAGATTTCTGAAGATTTTGAAATAAAACTTTTAAGGTTTTGAAGGATTTTGAATGGTTTGTAGATACGAAAAAATTTCCTGATAATTCGTCGAAAAATTTAATGTGATTGATTATAAAGAAATGTAAAGCGAACGTTTTAAAAGATTTTAAAAGAAATTTTGATGGACAAATAAGAATTTTAGACTCTGTCTTTCTTAGCTTGAACTGATCTCGTATCGAAATCTTTGTCTCGTTTCTTTGCGAAATTTGCGAAGAAATTTTTCCAAGCCGTTCATTTGTCACAAATTAAAAGAAAAATAATTACGGTTTCAATTTGAAAAATTGTAATCTTTTAATTTGTATTGTTTCTCACTTAAAATTACATAAAATAATATAATTTTGAAAACTCATAAATTTTCTGATTCATTATTCTATTTAGGGCATAGAAAATGGTAGCGTAGATTTATATTTTTTTGGATCTTTGAACTGCGAAATTGATAAAAGTTTTAAATTTTGTATTTTCTGATTTCATGGTATTTAATTTAAAATTATTAAACAGAAGTATGTCAGAAGCTTCCATTTCACATGTGTAAATTATTGAAGGTTGGCATGAACAGATTTTTAAGCTTTAACTTAAAAAGTTAAAAATTAAAGAGTTCTACTGTGGTTGTTTTTATTTGAAGTTTAATTTTTATGCATTCAAAGAAAACATTTTTTGCTTCCAGAGTTCGATCTAAATTTAAGTGGCCGTGAAAAATTACAGGAGCTTTTTTCCTCGAATAAAACGACCACTCTGTCGAATGTTTCTAATCCTACAAAATATGAAAAGATTGTAGGAATTAAAATGGCCACAACTGATTTAATATTGAAATCCTACAAGACTTTTAAAATTTTGACATAATACATATTTATCAGTTTTCCAGAATCATTAAGAAAAATGTCCATTATTATACAGGTACTTGGAAGAACACAATGAATTGTTGTGTCCCTGGTCGCGAATCCCAGAATGTCCAAGTGCATCTGTTTCAGTAGAATGAAGCTGTTGGAGCAGAATGGGTAAAAGTTATTTCCAACCCTGATCTGGCGAAACATTCTTTCACCGAGATTCGTCGCAAACAGTGCCGAAGCTTCTACCTGCACTTTGCTGAAGGCTCGTGGGTACCGACCTTCAAAAACCCACGGCTAAGAGATAATGCTATTCCGATTCTGAATTTCTTGAACAGTCCTGTTTTGGGATGCGTAGTGCCGACGGACGTTTCAAAAAACAAACTTGAAAATAAATTTGTTTTGGATGTGTTGCCGTCTGAGCTATCGCCCTCAGTAAAATACACGAGGTGGTCATGCGTTCAGAAATTGAGAAGTTCCCTAGCTACTTTGCCAAGACCCAGTCATGGAAACCATGCATCTCAGAATTCGCCGCAAATAATATCTCTTAATCACCAGCAGAATTTCAATGCAGATAGGAGTGCAGTGAACTCTTCTCTTGAGGAGAAAGGTAATAAAACAGGCAAATGGCATTTCAAATGAGTTGAACGAGGCGTTTCTATTACGCGAGAGGTTTCGTTCGAGGCAGAATGATACCGTAGAAAAATAAATTAAGAAGGTTCCCAATGGAGATTATCCTACAACATCATGTCCTGCAGAGAGCGTATTGTTTTCAGCCGAGAAAGCAGTAGGAGACGTCACAAAAGTCCCTTCTGGAAGAACAAGTAAGGTTGAACCTGTCATTCTAAAGAAGAGGAAACGTCGACGACTGCAAAGAAGCGATTGTGAACCTGCCCTTCTGAAGGAAAGGAAACGCCTGAGACTACAAAAAACGTGATTTTGAACCAGCTCTTCTTTAAACGAGAAAATGTTAAAGGTTAGAAAGAAGAGCTGTTGAGCACGCTCTTCTCCAAGACAGGAAGCGTAGAAGGCCACTCGCAAAGAAGACTAGAGTACTTGATTTGTCTCCGATTTTTGTCGAGTCTAACCCGAGTCTTTGAAAACAGAATTTTACATAACAAGTAATAAAATTAGCCAACTTTTTTACTCATAAAATAAACTTGGTTTTAAACAGGAGTGGGTCCTAAGTATCTACGAAAAATGTAATTCTAGCATTTATGGACTAAAATGGGGCAATTCAATGTTAAAGTTAGAACCTGGTTCCAACGCCCTAAAATATGAATTTCGGCACTTGAAAAAAAAATTTAATTTCGATCCATTATGAATGTAATTTCCTACATTTTCACAATTTTTGAATTGCTTTATTTTAAATATTTTAAAATTAAACTTGCGCAGGCTGAAGAGTCGTATTAAGAGTGCGAAGAAGTCAGAAATAAGAAACATTTGGGAGAACATGGAGAAGTTATCTGATTTTTAACGGCCAATGATTGAGATGCAATTACGAAATGTCAATACAAGCTTTCACGGAAAAAGATTTAATAAAAACGGCACAATCCTTGGGCTATCACTGTACAAATCTTCAACGGCGGCATACAGATTAATGTCCACTTTGTTGGTAATGCCTTCGGCAACAACAGTGAAGCGAAGACTGTCTAAAATTGAGTTAGACTCGGGGATTCATTCCAAAATTAAAAAAACCTCCAAAAACATCTGCCGAAAATATGAAGGATGTAAGAGAGAAGGTTCAAATCGAGATGTGGGATCAGGCGTTTCTGTCTCTCAACATTACATACGATCTAAAAAAGGATAAAATTATAGGATTCGAAGACTTCGGGGATCCAAGGACAAGCGAGTTGGCAGACCACGTGTTATTTTTTTTTTGATTTGAGGGATGCATACAAATTTAAAACTGATTCTTTCCTACTACTTCTGCAGTACACAAACTACGTATGACCAACTGATGAAGTGCATCAGAGAGAATATGATACTAATCAATGACGCTGGTTTAGACTTGGTGTCAACTTGGTTACGGTATAGGCAGTTTCATTGTTAGTCTCTTTTATCGCTGATTAAAAGAGACATTAGAGTAATGGAAGAAGAGGTACGGTTGTAAATCGCCGAAGCATAGCCAGTTGATTCAGTCGTACAAAGACCGATCTAAGTGTACAAAGACTCAAACTACAATAGAAAATTTGCAATGGGTCCACTATAAACCCATATCACCCTTAACTGATGATGCACCAATTAAGTTCGTTATACCTGGTAATGGGGATGAATATCTTGATCTCCTACACACACAGTTGAGTCATGGCGTACAGATTCGCGCACCTATGAAGACTGCAGATGATGATGTTGCAGAAGACGCAAGGGTCAGGCCTGTGAACAATCTACTTCATTCAATGTTTTCAGTATATTGAAACTTGACTGAATTACGGTATTGAAGCAAAATCCTCACATTTGACGATGAGGTTGTGGTACGATGATACTGCTGAAGTCATCGATGTTTTGGATGAACGAAATCCTGGTGTCCTTCAAATAACTGCATTCGTAGCCAAGGGAAAAGTAGGACATTTACATTGTGATCTATTCAATTAGGAGATATTTCTGCTTAATGGTGTTGAAGTGAAGCTCCTTTGTTTCTTTAAATTCTGGAATTCACGGTGAGACGTTGGTTGATGCAATATTGGAACAATTTCCTAAACGAATCATTTTTGGTTTTGTCGATAATCGTGCATTCAATGGAGATCTGGAATTAAACCCATTCAATTTTCAACATTATGACATGAATTTTCTATACTTGTATCTCGATGGTGCACAACTTCTTACAAAACCATAAGAACCCGATTTCAAACAGAACGAGTTATTTGTGAATGCCAAGCAAACCTTTTTCTCAGGAACAGGTATTAATGTCCTAAACGAAGGAAATTCAATTTCAAGAAATATGCATGCAAATGGTTTCTGCTTTTTTGAATTTGACTTGACGCCTGATCCCTCAAAAAATTATAATAATCATTGATATCTCATTAAGCACAGTAGTGTACGCATTGATGTGCGACTTGAAAAAGAGCTGACATCATGTAATACTTGCGTCGTCGATGCAGAGACCGATAATGTGCTTGAGATTGACTCCTCACGCCAAACGACGCTCGACTTTGGTGGATAATTTGTAAACTTTATAATGGTGGTGGGGATGCTACAAGGAATTGTGGAGCATCAAGGGATTTTCAAACAACGATGTTTTTTTCATTGCAAATGAGTTACCAGTATTGTTTGCACAGCTACAAAAACGACTAATGCATTCGGAACATTTTACAACAAATACCTCTACTAGGGATCTAATCGTGCGATCGTGCGATCTAATCTAATCCGACGAGAAACTCTCGGGAGGTGAGCGAAAAACTCTAGGGAATCGAACGGCAAACTCTCGGACCATCCAACCGATTAAGCAGGCCTTGTGATTTTGTAAAAGTAAAAGATTCAGAGCTGTCGGAATTACTTGAAAGTTTAAGTATTGAATGTGACACTTGCATTCTTCACAATGTTGCAGACTTTTATTTATCTGAAGAAAAAATACACCCTTTCACAGGTTTTACATGGGAAAATATTATCGAATTGCGCGAAATGCTAACGTCAATGCGAAATACTCAGATGCGCGATGTAACTCAAGCTCTGGTGATGTTTCTCTTAAAATTAAGAACAGAAGACTCCAAACAAATGGTTGCTACAATTTTTGAATAAGAACGAGAGCAGCTTATTTTAGACTATCTATCATGAACTATTTTGAAAAAGATGTTTCACCCTCATGGTCTAGATTAAGTGCTATCCCTAGACGTGACCTAATTGATTTTCACATTGATTTTTGTTCGTGAGCTAATATTAATTTGTGGCCTTAAATATGCTCGCCATTAGAAAAACAGTAATAATGAGTACAAACGAAAATCAGTTGATGTTGAACGAATTAAATCAAACCCGTTTCGTCACCAAAATTCGGTAGGAAGTAGAATCAATTTGGAAGGGTGTTACAATCCAATGCACATCTTTTAGAAGAAATAATAACGAGAATGAAACATCAGTTTGATGTCGAAAACACTTTAGCTGACGAAGCTGAGGAGAAGGACTGGTTTCGTAAAAAGCTCATGTCTTAAAGTATTTCATCCAACGACATTCTTGACTTTCCTGTGATGATGGAGTCAGGCCTAAATATCTTATTTACGAATTCCTATCAACTCTGAGAAGCAGTTTCGTACTTGGCTGAAATCATGGATGGGAATGGGGTTTATCAATTTGTAATTTGTGAAAGAGCAGGCAAATTTTCTGAAGGTCGAGGTACAGTCAAGACATATTAGTGGAAATTACAAATTACGAACTCGCAAGCAAAAACCACTCGATACCTGCCACTTCCTTTGTTATACTAATTATTTTAATCTAACTCATGTCCACTGTAGAAGATGATGGTCCTTTTTTTTCTTTCGAGAATCGATAGGGCTAAATAATAGCTTAAAGGCAACATCTTGTTTTTTTTTAAATTAAAAAATAAAAAGTTATGCAACTCTTTTTGATTCAAAATCGGCGTTTTTGAAACATGCCGTACCTTTAACAGTAGTATTTCTCTAAGGTGTTGCTTCATTCAGGACGTTTCTTTCATGGTTCGAAAGAGCTGAGTAATAGCTCGGAAATCCTTTTTTGTTTAAAAAAGAGGAAATTAATTAGATGTAGGAAATTTAAAATTTTAAAATATTTGCTTTCCTCCATTTAGGTTTTTCTCGCTACAAAATATTCGTAAAGGTGGCTCGGAAATAAAAAATTCTAGAATTCGAATTTGCTCAAACGACAAAAAGTAGCGTATGGGAAATCGAAAAAAGTATAATTTATTTGACTCTATATAATTCAGATTGTTTTCGGTCATTTATAACATTTATGTGAATAAGAGAAGAATTTTTGCACATTTTTAAAAATTTGTTGTTAACAAAAAAGCAACAGGAAAAAAGTCGCGAAGACCAACGAATTTAAGTTGGAAATACAGCGAATTTTCAAAACTTGGATTTGGTAGTTAATCAAACTATTTTTATAAATTTTTTTCATAATGTGTAGGTTTATAGACCATAGACATACACCAGAATGTCTCCTTAATGCTAAATTCTAAAGTTTGGAAATGTTGTGTGATTCCAATTTAGATTCCTGGGGCTTGTCGATTTTTTGTATAATTTTTGTTTTTATTAATGCGAAAAAGGTCCACACGTGCTCAAAAATTTTAAACCACAATTTATAAAGATAATTTCATCAAATACTAAAATCTTAATTTTGAAAATTCGCTGTATTTCCAATTTGAATTCCCCGGTCTTGTCGATTTTTCCTAGCGCATTTTTGTCAAAGAAAAGTTTTTAAATAACCGAAAGAAATTTTTCTTCTACTCACACAGGAGTTAATTATTTTTCCCAGAAACAGGGATGAATTAAATAAGAAATAATCTATTAGAAAATTATTAATTCAACCCCGCAAAAATGTTGGAAGACTTTTTTGCCCTTTGGAAATGTAAAAAAAATTGAAACTCAAAAATATGTTTAAGCTCTGTGGACAAGAAATTCCTTAAACATTTTTTTTAGTGCATAAAACAAAGCTATTGATTTCAAATCATCTATACTCTTTCAGTGTCCCAATATGATGGTTTTTCCTGAAGTGAAGATATTCAAAGTGCATTTTTTAATATTTCAGGATCAAAAATTAGAAAAAGTGTTCAAATTATAAAAAGTCTCATGCAAAATTAACCCCATGAAGTACGATTTTAATTTAAAATGAGACGCTGCGATTCCAGTAAAGCTTCGACACTAATGAAAAATCATATATAAGTTTCTTTTGCTCGTGTTCTATATAAGTTTAATTAAAGACTGTTGAATATGTTTGATTTCATTAAGTTCCATTTTCAATGGGATAGATTTTGAAATTTATTATTAAAAATTTATCACCGCAATATTTATATATTACTAAAGATTTTTCCCTTGTTTTTAGGAGGTGGGGGATTTCCATAAAAGTGTGCATTTCTAAATTTTTTATCTCGTTGTCTAAAGTAGTCAACTTCTGGTCATTACTCATTAATATATAATTTTATTATGCCACTTCTTTCGTAATTCTATGCGACTGAAGCGACAATTTTTCAGAGTTTCTAGTAGCTCTGAAGCCTGGTATATAATTTAAAACTACCAAGTAGGTTAGTCGACAGTAGTGATGTAAAAATATGTATATTTTGTTTTTTCAAATGCATACCAGAAGTTTCATATTGGTACAAAGTGAATCTTAATATATTAAGAGAAGTTCGTATTAATACGTAACTTTAAGGATAGGAAAGGAGAGGTATAAATATGCACAATTTTTTGGTGTAAAGCGTATTTCACCCTCATTCTTTATTTGTACATTACATACACATTATACAACGTATACTGATTATATTTTTTCTCTGAAAAATATTTTCTACAAAGAATATTTTCCACACCGAATTTAATATTGGTATATATGTTTTTCCTAAAAAAATAACTATTTAATTATGTGTAGGATATATTCTATTAAGAAAATATTTTGTGCTTAAAAAATATGATAAGTATACGTTATGGACAATATATTATGTGTACAACATATTTGTGTAGGAACGAGTGTTAACTGAGAATACGACTTTCCCGCAGATGTTGAGGTATCTCGAGAAACCCGACATTCTTCTTGTATCTTGAATGTGTTTCGAAATTGCGTATCAAAATATCATCACGTTGTAGTTTGATTTCTTTTGGATTACCCTCATCATCAAACTCTAAATTAGAGAAAATTTTTATTAAATTAGTAATTGAGTGGTTGACTCATGAAATAGCAATATTTTAGCATATCACTAATGGAATATTTAAAAAAATTAGAATTCACTGTGTTCAAACGACAAGGTTCCATCTCAGAGGGACCAAATGACAAGGTGCTAACTCAAGCGGTGAACTCTTGAAGCTTCAATATCCCATATAATTTGTATTATGGACATCAGTTCTTCAACTCTGTAGCACTTTTTCATTTGGTTTCTTCGAGACGTAACCTTGTCATTTTAAAATCTCGAATGTTATGCTACTAAAGTAAATTAGTAGAAATATTGATCAGTTATTTAATGACTTTGGTTACTAATAAATTAAGTTTTTTTTAGATTGTGTTTTAGTTTTTTAATTACCGAATTGACCAGAATCATTTGTGTAGTACCACTTCCCTTCATGCCATGCCCCAATGATTTTTTTGCTGCGTTCCACTTTATCATAAATATTAAATGAGGTTGTCAGTGGTTGTTCATTTGATCCCTGACCTGCTCCGTGACCTGATCCCTGACCTGCTCCATGACCTGATCCCTGACCTGATCATGTAAAAAAATAAGGTTACTAGTGAGTCTACTAATAATTGTCCCAGAAATTAGGTTTTGAATTTCATTTTAAATAAATTTTAATATGAATTAATAGTTTTGAAAGTTAGCATACCATCAGGGCCTAACTCAAAAATTTTCGAAAATAAGATTATTGGTTCCAAAAATTCTAATACACATTCTGACGAAACGATTTTTTAATAATCTTATTTTTCAATATGTTATCGTTAGGATGCCATAAGGATTTAACCACGAATTTGTACTCGGTATAGAACTGAACGGTTGATGACGGCTGACAAGCTTCGGAGTGAAAAATAAATTGTCACGTTCTTTTTAAATGGAAAATTTGATTTTCTAATACCGTCGAAAATTAAAAACAAACATGCTTCTCGAGTGAAAAATAAACATTCCCTTGAAGTTTTCTCGGACGCTTCCAAGGTCCTTCCGAACTTTTTTCGGTGTGTTCCTCTGCGTCTACTTCTCTCCGAACCTTTTCGATTTTTTCCCGAGTAATTGTCACAATGTACAAAATATCTTTTTCTGATGCTTTCCGAATTTTCTCCTGTGTGCTACTGTTTACTTCGTTCCAAATGTTTCCAATTTCGTTCCGAATAAATTTGAAATGTAAAATGTAAATTTAAATAATTTGTCATGTCTATTCTGTACCGAAAATATCTTTCCAAATAAATGCCCCTAAAAACATAGAAATAGCAAAATTTCACAACAACTACGAAAGCCTTTTTTACTTTCAAATTTCACCTATTCAATTTTCTCAGCTATAATATTTAATTACTGTATCTCCTTGTTTTGATAAATTTTCTATTTTTTATTTTAGAAAAATTTACTATGAGTTGTATTAGATACACTTTGTCATGAGCTGAACTTGTAGAAGCGTCACTTGGCTCCACAACTATACTGACACTAAAAACACATAATAATTTAAAAAAATAACTGCTCACAATAATGCTTTACTGAAAACAATCATGGGAATGAGAAATATCCGAAAAATTCGGTGATTTTAAACAAAAATCTTGGGAAAATCGCTATCAGCGTATCCTGCGTCGCCATATTGTTTCTCCGATTTCATTTTCATTCATATCAATTATGGGAGGTATTTGATTGCACTGAACTCGATTGAACCGAAGACACTTTGAAACAAAGCAATTGAGTATTACTATATTTTTGGTGAAATCTGTAAGAATCATCATCATTGGCTGAGGTTGACGCTCGCTAACGACATTCTTTCAAACTTATAGAAACATTCAATTGTTTTGGATCTGTCGAGTTTTAGTGAAATCGAATACTAACTATCGATCGGGTTCATCGATTGCACAACTGGGAGGCAGCAAGTGAGTAAGTGAGTAGGCGAGCAGTCCAGATTAAAATGGCGCTGGCGATAAGCAGAGAGAATGAGATGCTGTCAGAGCTTATCTGAATATTTTTGATTAAAATCACAATTAACTCGGATATTCCTAATTTCCGATAGTGCTCTTAAGTGTTTTCAGTCAAACTTCATTGTATACAGTTATTTTTTCAGTAAACCTTGTTTTTTATTATGAATAGAGAAATCGATCAAAGTGACGCTTCTGATGGCTTTTACAACCCCGAAGCTCAGAGCAATTTATATTTCATAGTTTCTTTGTTTTCACAATACAAAAATAAATTTTATAAAGACAATCTGCAGCAATAATGTACGCAATATACAAAAATCAAAAAAGCTTCTCGTGTTATGAAATATTCCTATTTCTAAGTTTTTAGGAATCACCTTTGTTGGATGCAACATCAATCAATTGGATTACTGCAATTTAAAATTCTTTGAAGATAAAGATTGATTACTATCACGAGAATATATTTTTCTAAATTTGAAGAAGAAGAATATTCGTAAAGGGCATAGCAGGATAAGCATGTATAAGCTGCCCCCGGCCAAATCTGTTCGATATTTTCACCGTGAATTGGTACTAATATAAGGTTCAATTCCCCGGAAGATTATATCTGAGAAATCATTTTTATGGGAGTTATGGGGGTGAGTAGAAAAATCGAAAAACATCTTTTTCTCGGAAACGGCTT
>CAKNWT010332921.1:0-12829 GCA_932066315.1 Andricus coriarius
TAACTTTTAATTTGTAACCTTGGTGACTTGTTATTAAAACTACCAATGAAAGTGATTTCGTGTAAATCAGTGAAAAAGAAGTTAAATAAATGGTGTCAAAGTACTTTCTTGAATTCGTTCACCTCTACCAGTAATTTTAATCAACAAAGTGTTGAACAGAAAGGATTCAGTAATAATTAAAACTTGTATAAAGATTTTTTAAAGAATTTTGCAAGGTTTCACGAAAATGAAAAAAATTTCTTTAGGTTCATAGGAAAAATTGAAAGGATTTTTTATTTAGAAAAATTTATTTAAAGAGATTATTGAAAAAGATTCCAAAACCTCTAAGAATTTTTCTGAAATTGCCAAAGAAAAATCTGAAAGAACTTGACATTCCATTACACGCGGCCCATGTTGGAACACCGATGCACGCGTCGTATCTGGGAGATACACAATCGGTTAATTAAGAAATATAAATACTAAAACTGAAATTTTCGCATTTCCCAGGTGAAAAGGTGCACATACAAATAAAGAAGGTCATAAATATAAAAAACATACATATAATATACAATGTAATATACATATAACATATATATTATATGTTTACTCGTCAATCCAAGTGGGTAATGAAAATATGCCAAAAAAAAAATATATCCTCCACAACCCCTTGCATTTAGAGAATTTCACTCTGAATCATTGTTATCACTGTCACGATCACCTTTAAAGCCACCAACACAAAAATAGTCACAGTGTTGCAGGCATAAATATTGGTCACATTTATAGCACGTATATTTGGTGCGTCTTGTCGTTTTATTTTGATTTTCATTATCATTATAATTGACACTAACACTCGACTGAACTGTTGAGCAACACGATCTTGAGGAATAGGAGGGAGGCGGACGACGCGACGTCCCGCTCCATGTGCATAACCAGTAATGAAAAAGCTCAACTATGTATCTTTCAGATACACCGCGTGTAATGGAGTGTTAAGGCATTTTTTTAATTTTACCGATTTTGAAGAAAAAAAATCCGGGAAAATTTTGAATAATTTTTAAAGATTAGAAGGCTTAGAAGGTCTAAAAAGATTAAAAAAGAATTTTTATAAGAGATTTAAGGCAAAATGTTTCAATTTGCCAAGATTAAAAAATAAAACTAAATCGAGTAAACTAAAGAAATATCTAGAAGAATTGAGGAGATTCAAAGCGAATTTCAAACTTTTAAAGCTTTTTATATTTTAAAAGAAAAAAAATCTTTCGAAATTTTAAAAGATTTTTGAAAGGATTCAAAATAATAAAAACATTTCCTTAAATTTTCCTGTGAAAATTTGGAAGATTATAAGGCAATTTTTTAGATTTTAAATGATTGTTAAAAATTTTAAGATAAATTCGAGTCAGTTAAAAATATTTTTAGGAATTTGAGACGTTTTAAATAGATTAGAAATATTTAAAAACGCAGAAAACATTGTCTGAAGTGCGGAAAAAAACGTATCGACGGCTTCAAGTTCAGGGAGAAAAATGTTTACACCAAAGAACCCTGCTTAAAATGCCGGCTAGAATCCGGTTAGAACCCGGTTAGAAGTGGGATTTAAATGGCCATAACCGGTCTCTTACCGGATTTTGTCCCCGGGTTGTAACCGGCACCTAACCGGTTTCTAAACAGAGCATCCTGCAATATTTGTACCCGATTCCTAACCGGTTCTTAAACGGCCTCGATCCTTATTTCATCCCCGGATTGTAACCGTCACCTAATTGGCTTGTAACTGGGTTGCCATAATATTCTACCCGGTTTTAAACCGGTCCTAACTGGTCTCTAGGCAGATTTTTTCCCCGCGCTGTAACCGGCACCTAACAGCTTTCTACGAGGGTTGCCTTTTATCTTTTGAGCCTAATAATGAAAAGACAATAATTGATAATCGAAAATGGCTTTATTGTTTTTCAATGTATTCTCCCTGAAACTCAACACACGTTGACAAAACGTTGACCTCGTAATTTATTTTTTATGTATGGGAATAAAAAAAAGTCATTAGGTGCTAAGTCAAGGCTCTAGGCTGGATGACCCATCAATTCGACGTTTTCAGCCCTCAAAAAGTCCCTTGTTGCAGCGGATGTGTGAGAGCTCGCATTGTCGTGGTGGAGGATGATTCGTCTTCGGCGGATGATTTCCCCCATTTTTTCAAAGATCTCCGGTAAACAAATGGTTGTATACCAGGTCTCGGCGGCGAGGAGAAATTCGGGGATTTTAGCTCCTTTAAAAGGGGTGCTATTCTCGAAACCATTCTAATAATTTTAGCATGCTAAAATTTTAGAGCGGTTGTTTGGTGCACTAAAATTTTTCGAGCGATTTCAGTATTCTCGAGATTGGTTCTTGACCGCTCTAAACGAAAATGGTGTACCATTTATAATGCGACGTTGCCGATATCAATTTTCAACTGGGAGCGGGGCACTGACCAATGAAATGCTGAGTACAAAAATAAGTTATACTGTTTACGTTCATCGTCATGATCCAACAATGGATCATGGTTCATCGTTGACGTTCGTAGACGCCGCAAAAGGCCATGACCTGCCCAAGGGTGGGACTCCGATGTCTTAAGTCGAACGAACTTCTCTTTCTACCATGTGAGATAGTCAACGAGTTGCGATAGAAGTTAAAACAATGTTTTCGAAACCTCTCTTTCTATCATATGAGGTAGACAGAGAGGATCAGCACAATCCAAAATTTCTATAAATTTACCATTTAGCATATCACGCAATGCCATATCGACTTGGATGGTTTATTTATATTTTCCATTTTCACAGTTCTACGTGTTTTGTGATGCATTTGATTATGAGGTTAGTTAATGTCTCATATTCACAAATGACACTTGTCAATACGTCGTACGTATTTCGTGTTGACGGTACTTTTTCAATTATGCATCACTTTTCGTCTGCTTGTAGTATGCCACTTCTCGTTTAGAGTGGTATAGACCCACTCCATGCAAAGTGGTCTAAAATTTTAGTATGCCAATCGGAATTAGTACACTAAAAACTCTCGAGAATACCGATTTTGGCAAACCATTCTAAAATGAGCCATTTTAGCATGCTAAAATATTAGAGTGGTCTCGAGAATAGCACCCCAGATGTGGATCGCTCGCTTCGTCTCTCCCACCACGAGTCTCTCCTCTACTCTAAGAGTTCGGGGTGGTGGTACATTCTGACGTCATAGAACCAGGTCTTGAGTACCGCAGTGGGAAGGGTTCTTTTGGGGTGACTGAGATTAGAAATTATTTTATTTTTAATATAATTGCTTATGAACTTCATGATGTATGTATATCATTAAGCTATTTCCCTTTCGGCGAGCCTCTAGGGGTAAGCGTGACACTACCCGATTCGGGTAGTGTTTTTATAGGTGGATTTGTAATAAATGGGCTCACCACACCCACGACCGCCAACAGCAACGCAGTAGTATGAGACGGTCACCCATCCAAGTACTAACCGCGCCCAACACTGCTTAACTTCAGTGATCTAACGGGAACTGGTGCTTCCAGTGTGGTATGGCCGTTGGCCATAATTGTATAATTTAAGAAATATTAATTATTAATAATATAATTGGTAAATTATTAACATTGAGCATATTACGTGTATAAATGAAAGTAATCAATAGAAAAAAGCATGACATGTTAGGAGGCATATATTTATTGATCATATATATTATATACTTATGTTTTTATATCTCCTTAAATGCAACAAAAATTATTAACTGAAAGCAAATAGTTAATAAAAAAAATACATTCGGAGCGGCATAATACCGTGTTTAAAATTCTTCAAATGATCGCAAATATCGTTGTAAATGAATACATTTGGAGTACCCAATAATCGTGCGTAAACAAGTGCACATCGTTATTTTCGCAAGTAGTAACTAGCTGTCACAGTTTCAGTGAAAACTGTATTGAAATTAATGCGAATACAATTGTAACTGTAATTGTAATTGTAAATAAATATAAGAAAATTAGCACATTTGTCATGAAAGGTGCAGTATTTTACGTACAAGCAAACAGAAATTTCACATTTCAAAACATCCTATTAAAATTAAAGATTTTAGTCCTAAGATTTGATTGGGCTTTGTAATACTCTTCAAGTGTCCTGTTCGTTCGCCAGCCATTTTGGATAAAAATTCAAGAAGGGAGCGCCTTTTCAAAATTTTTGAGACCACTTTTTATCAATTTAAAACTTCTACGTACGGATATTCGCAGCATTCAACAATACAAACTAATTATCCCAATGACTTTTTTCGATAAAACAAAACGCATTGGATTTACAGCATTTACAAAATCCCAAAAAGAAGCGAAAATGAACATTTTTAAGCCAACCAACGCAAGATATGAAAAAAATGGAATAGAAGAGAAATAAATCTTTTCGAAGACCCTACAATATTTTTATAATACCTTTTTTAATTTCCTTGAAAAATCGAAAATTCAAATTTTTATTACACAAAAAAATAATGAAAAATCGAAAATTCCATTTTGCGGTCAAAATATACAAGATACCAAAAAAGGTGAATAGACAAACTTTGTGCACTCAGAAAACAAATGTCTTACATTCGTAAAATGATAGCAAATGCTTTTGAACCTTTAATAAAATTTGGCCGCGGTAAAGTATGAAGTTCTTCGTGAAAACTACGGGAGATCGAGCCGTCAAAGCAGCTCTCAGGTATCGCTGGCAGGTTAATTTTTTTATAACTTGTAGCAGGTGCAGGCATCTGCAGGAAAATTCCTCATGAAAAAACGGGAAAGTTTCATTTTGAGAATTCTAAACACGGTATGCCGCTCCGAATGTATTTTTCTTATTAACTACTTGCTTTCAGTTAATAATTTTTATTGCATTTAAGGAGATATAAAAACATAAGTATATAATATATATGATCAATAAATATATGCCTCCTAACATGTCATGCTTTTTTCTATTGATTACTTTCATTTATACACGTAATATGCTCAATGTTAATAATTTATCAATTATATTATTAATAATTAATATTTCTTAAATTATACATTATGAAGTTTATAAGCAATTATATTAAAAATAAAATAATTTCTAATCTTAGTCACCCGAAAAGAACCCTTCCCACTGCGGTACTCAAGACCTGGTTCTATGACGTCAGAATGTACCACCACCCCGAACTCTTAGGGCCGATTTCACCATCTCTGATTAAATCCATGGTTAACTAATCATGATTATTTTTTAATCAATGACTTAATCGTGATTAACTTGCGAAACGTTCCACCATGAATTTTTAACCTACGGTTAACTAACCGTATACCCTGTTCGCAATAAAGTCTAGTTTTTGCGTATTTCTGTTGTAACGGCGATTTTGATTTGCTGAGTAACGAAACTTGTGTTTGCGCGCCATCTCTGGCACGCCAAACAAATTAAATAGTACTCTGACGTCACAAATTACGCGTTGTTTACTTGTTTTGCTGAAGCGTCTCCAAAATAACATTAATCAAATTAATTAAGTGAAGCAGTGTTTTCTTAAGCGAAAAGAAAAGGAAAAATAATATTTTCAGAACATATTTCATTTTGAGCCATATATACTCTCGCACTGCACTTTCACTAAACTTCGAGGTTACGTTGAGCCCGGTTAATCGCTGGTTAAGTCGCTAACCGGCCAAAAATGGCCGATTAAGTTAAACAGCAATTAGACTACTTTAATCATGGTTTAAAATATGGTGGAATGCAATGTACTGATTAAGTAAAGTTAATCAAGGGTTAAAATTTAATCGCGGTTGGTGGAATCGGCCCTTAGAGTAGAGGAGAGACTCGTGGTGGGAGAGACGAAGCGAGCGATCCACATCTGTTAAAGGAGCTAAAATCCCCGAATTTCTCCTCGCCGCCGAGGCCTGTTGTATACCATTCCGAATTGACCGTCCGACGTTGCTCCAACGGCACAGTTCCTACGTGTCCGGTTTTTCCAAAAAAAAACAGGCAAACATTTGCTTCGAAGTGCTTCGTGCGCGAACAACTTTTGTCGGATTTGGCTCATCCTGGAAGATCCACACAGTCGACTGCTGTTTAGTTTTAGGCTCATAAGCATAAATCCATGTTTCGTCACCTGTTACGATGTCATACACATGCTTTGAATCACCGCGATCGAATTTTTTCAGCATTTGTTTTGACCAATCCACACGCGCCTTTTTTTGAGCGATTGTCAAGTTATGTGGGATCTAACGGCAACACATTTTTTTTGACAGCCAAATGTTGATGTAAAATTGCTTGCACGCTGGTTCCACTAATGCTCAAGGATGCCTGAATCTCACGATAAGTCACATGACGATCTTCCATTATTAGTTCACGCACAGCGTCAATTTTTTCTGGGACAACGACTGTTTTTGGGCGACCTTCACGACTTTCGTCACTGAGCGAACTGCGGCCACGATTAAATTCGTTGTACCAGCGTTTCACAGTGGGCAAGGATGGAGCTTCGTCGCCAAAAGTCGAAGTGAGTTGACCGATGCACTATTGTCTTGATAATCCATGTCGAAAATCGTAAAAAATCATCGCACGAAAATGTTCACGATTCAATTCCATTTTTTCACTGAGACAATATTTTCGAGTCACTGAAAACAATACAGGTTATGCTCAAGTGGCAAAACGTTCTGAAGAAGGTTATGGTTAAAAAGGTCAAACTTTCAATTGGAATCGTCAGATGGCACCTGTAAACACTAGCATTGCCAAGGCTCAAAATATAAAAAGCAGCCCTCGTATCTGGCATCCTATCATATTTGTTTCCGATTCCTAACCGGTTATTTACCGGCCCGTTTACGAATTTCGTCCCCGCGCTTTAACCTTCACCTAATCGTTTTGTAACTGGTTCCTGATAATATTCTTATTCGGTTCTTAGCCGGCCTTAACCGGTCTCTATCTGGATTTTGTCTCCAAGTTGTAACAGGCACCTAGCCGGTTTCTAATCAGCATCCTGCAATATTTATACCCGATTCCTTATTATTTCTTAACTGGCACCTATTCTAATTTCGTCCCCGGGTTGTAACTGTCATCTAACCGGCTTGTAACTGGGTCCCTATAATATTGCTCCCCGGTTCTTAACCGGCCCTGACCGATCTCTCACAATATTTAATTTTTTTCCGATCGCTGGATAGAAACCGGTTAGGATCGGTTAAAGTACACACCAGTATCAAGTGCCATTTAAGAACCGGTTAGAGACCGGTTAGAGACCGTTCCCAATGTAAGGACAGGCTAGGATCCAGTTACATTCCAGATATTGAAATTGAGACCAGTTAAGAACCGGTCAGCGATTTTTAGAAACCAAATGGTTCGGATCGAATCAAATTGAATTGATAAACTCTATCTTAGCTTGAATTAAATATAAAAAAATTGTTATTTCAACACGCACTGGCTTGTATCGAATCGACAAAGTCGATATCAGGTTAGGCCGATTCTGAAAACTTGACATTCGACCACATTAAGTCCAAAACTCGGATTATCTTACCACAATACTAATTATTCTATATTTAATTGAAATCCAATAATAAACTGTACCGGGGTTAGACACAAAAAGGATCCGTTAGGACCGTTTAAAGTACACACCAGTATCAAATGCCTTGTAGGAACCGGTTAGAGACCACTTAGAAACCAGCTTCAGTCTGTGACTATATTTAATTTCTTTTCACAAATTCCGGGTAGAACCCCGTTAGGAACAGTTAGAACACACACCAGTGTCAAGTGCCTGTTAGGAATCGGTTAGAGACCAGGTAGAAGCAAGCTTAAGTCTTTGACAACATTTAATTTCTCTTTTCGATCGCCGGATAGAACCCGATTAGAACCGGTTAGAACACACACCAGTGTCAAGTGCCTTTTAGGAACCGCTTAGAGACCAGTTAGAAGCTAACTTTGGTCTTTGACAATATTTAATTTCTCTTTTCGATCGCCGGACAGAACCCAGTTAGGACGGGTTAAAAGACGCACCAGTATTAAATGCCTTTTAGAAACCGGTTAGAGACCAGTTAGAAACTAACTTCAGTCCGACAATATTTAATTTCTGTTCACAAATTCCGGGTAGAACCCGGTTAGGACCGGTTAGAACACGCACCAATAGCAAGTGCCTTTTAGGAACCAGATAGAGACCAGTTAGAAGCTATTTGGTCTTTAACAATATTTAATTTCTCATTTCGATCGCCGGATAGAACCCGGTTAGGACCGGCTTAAAGACACACCAGTATTAAGTGCCTTCTAGAAACCGTTTAGAGACCACTTAGAAACTAACTTCAGTCTTTGACAATGTTTAATTTCTGTTCACATATTCCGGGCAAAACCCGGTTAGGAACGGTTAGAAGATTTTTTAAACTTACTTTCTGTTAACTCTTCCCATATAAGGACCGGTTCGGATCCGGTTACATTCCAGATATTGAAATTGAGACCAGTTAAGAACCGGTCAGAGACGGTTAAAAACCAAATGGGTTTCTACCCGGTCCCTATTTTGTTTCGAAATCGTTTTTATCTGACATTTTAAGCATTGAACCAAGTTGAAAAAAATATAAAAATTCTTCAACTGTGCAAGCGGCACTTGAGAAGCTGAAAAATCTTGCTGCTAAAATGCAAAAGAAAAGGTCTAACCAGACAAGTTTCATAAACGTAACAAAGCCACAGCCAAGTTAGTAAATAATATTACAAATGTTTCTGCTGAAATAGATTCTCTGTTTCTTCTGCAAAAAAACCTTTTTTTCATCATAATTATTTAGTTTGTTTCATTTTTGCAGAGAACAAAGACTCAACTCAACGTTACTTCAGAAAGAATTCATGGTAGCTGATGCTTCCTCAAAAACACCAACTTCGGTCATAGCTAGTATAAAGTATAAACATAAGGCACGCTGGGATCATCCTTCTGCGTCTTCCAGAAATTCTTGGGATGCAGAAAACAACTATTTGTAAGTAATGTGTAAAGTGTATAAATCAGGAATCTCAGTCACTTCCAAGAGGTTCAACACCATTAAATTACGATGTAAATTGGATTCCAAAAATTCGAAAGACCTCAAAAGAATTGGACTCTATTGTTAAAAACTAATTTTCTTCGTTAAAAATTCATCGTTTTAATTGAAATCTCATTTTTTTTTTGAAAAATGATCTGTTTAATTGAAAACTTGTTTTGTCTTTGGATGTTTTTTGGTTGAAAGTTATTTTTATTTTAACTAAAAATGTAACTATTATTCCAGTTGAATATTCCAGAATGTTAGTTCAAAATTCATCTCTTTGGTTGCACATTAATTTTTTGACTAAAAATGTAATTATTCAATTTTTGGTTTAAAAATGATCTTTAGTTGAAAATTCGTCCTCTTCGGTAGAAATTAATCTTGGTTTCAAATTCAGCTTCTTGGCCAAAAATTCAATTATTTTAGTTAAAGATTCATCAGCTCAGTTACAAATTAATTTTTCTTGTTTAAAATTCAACTATTCCAGTTAAATAATAACCATTTTATTTGAAAATTCATCACTTTGTTTGAAAATGTAACTATTTTTTGAAAGATAGTTTTTTTGTTTAAATTAATTTTTTTAATTGGAAATTTAACTTATTCCAATTAAAAATTCCATAGTCTTGTTTAAAAATTAATCCTTTTGGTTGAAAATCGAAGTATTCCAGTTAAATATTCATCATTTTAGTTGAAAATTCATCTTTTTGGTTTAAAATTCAACTATTCCAGTTGAACATTTATAATTTTTGTTTTGAAATTCATCACTTTGTCGAAAATTGAACTATTTTTTTTAAAATCCTTTATTTTATTTTTTTTTTTTTTTAACTAAAAGTTTAACTATTTCATTTTTTATAAAAAATTCATATTTTTTAGTGGAAAACTTAAGTATTTGTATAAAAACTCATTTATTTTGTAATGTTTTGGTCTGTTGTGATAAAGGATGTTTAGAATAAAGGGGAATTTGAAATAGTCCGCCGAATAGCCACCCTGATAAAATTATTTGACTTAGTTAACTTTCCTTGCATAAAAATTATTGCATTTTCTTAATTTTTGCAGAGCTCAGGCACTCAGCTCAACACTTCTTCAAAACGAAGTGGAACCAACTGATTCTCCCCCTGAATCACCAGCTGCGGTTATACCTGAAATAGTAAATAAATATATGGAATTCCGCAATCATCCTTCTATGTTTTCCAAGCATCTTTCGGATGCAGGAAATAATAATTTGTAAGTAAAGTATGTAATATACATGAAAATGGAGCTAAAACGTAATTTTTGTATCCTTTTTTAAATTTGCAGAACCATTTCCCACGTTTGGAAGTTCATTTTACTTGTTCATTATATTTCAGTATTTTTGTAAAAGCAATGCATTTTTTTGTGTTTATTTCACTTTTATATATTTTTAAAAGATAAATTTTCCTTTTTTAAAAAAAATCACGCTTTTCACGAAAATATAATTATTTTCATTCCTAGGATTAGTAAGTTTTGCTAGGATTGTAAGTTTAATTGTTGCCTTTTTTGTCTTTATCAATTTTCACAATAATAATATACCTCTTATCGTTTAAATAATAATGTTTCACTTAAATTTAATTCAGATCCAAGGTTACAAAATGTATTTCGTCACCCTCCACACCAGATGAGCCAGACGAAAACAGGGACTACATAAATGGGATCACTATCCGCCACAAAGAAAAGAGAACTGAAGAAAAAAGTGTTGCTGGACCTCATGATTCACGTAACCTGAATCTAGCTCTGCAGAAAATATTTGAAACTTTAACGTGGCTGCTTAGAAATTTCGAGAGAATGTTAGTAAATGCAAAACATTAGAGAATATTATTTTTGTAAATTATTGTATGCGTAGCAATTTAGAGAGGCAAAATGAGGTGGAAATTCGACAGAACGAAGAAATATTGCAGTTACCATCGCATTTGAACCTAGACAAGGAAGAATTATCGAATACTCTGTATGAACCACTAACAGTATTTCCTTTAAATACGGTTGCAGCATTTCAAGAATTAGATAGTCATGAGAGCAAGGAAAAACGTCAAAAAATGGTAAATCTCGTATATCTATTAAATTCCAAGAAAAATCTTACAAAAAATTTAGTTTTTTGAATATCTAAGTATATAATTTATTGAGGGTAAGGCTGCCCTCCAAAAATGTTTTCCTACTTTTTTTCGCCCAACTTACGCCACACAAAATGAGATATAAAGTTGAACTTTTAGGAGCTAAAACCGGAAGCACTAAGAGTAGTAAGGCACCACTATAGGCCGACTACCCCCACCCTACCCTACACCCCGTTATCAGCTAGACTGCATTTGCATCGGTAAGATTAGTCTTCGCTTGCACCACTATGGGGCCGACTACCCCCACCCTATCCTACATCCCGTTATCAGCTAGACAGTATTTGTATCCGTAAGATTAGCCCCGGCTTGCACCACTATGGGCCTACTATCCCCACCCTATCCTACATCCCGTTCTCAGCTAGACGGCAATTTGTATCGATGAGATTTGTCCCCGCTTATCTCTAATAGACAAGATATAACTGTAGATCGAAACTCGAAATGAACTTTTTATCAGGTAATTATGCCATCTGTTATATTTGGAAAAATGTTTTACAAAAATGTATTACTTCTGTCGAATAATATTTAGACTACGATGTGCATTTTTTCATATACAAATTTTTACAGAGTCTGTATATTTTTCAATTATGGTTTGAATAATTTTTTCATTAACTCGAAATTAATTTTTATCAGGATATTGTGTACTTTGTTATACTTATGAACCATCTGACAGAAATTGATTAACTATATCAAATAATGGCTAGAAAAATGTCTGAATTTTTTAAATAAAAGTTTTAATTGAATTTAGATATTTTTCAGTTTAACTATATTTTTTTTAAATTTATTATTTAAATTATTTTTCATTTTCCTTAAATTTTACTTATTTTCTAACGCTGGAGAAGAGTTTCAATGAAAACTATATTATGCATCGCAATACTGGTCATCCAGGCTGTTCAAATCTTTTTTTCCGAGATTATACTCTCTGGTCATGGTTAGAGCTGATTTCACAGAAGAGTGGGACTCGAAGCATCTGTCGTCGGAAGATTGTAAAATCTCTAGAGATAAAGATAAACCTGAAATTGTCTATCTGAAAAGTGAGTATATTATCTAATAAGAGGAAAGGACGAAGAAAGAAAACATAATGATATAAATTCAATGGTATTTATTGTATAAGAAAATGTCAGAGTATATATATACATATTCTTTTTAACTTTTTTTTTTAGGATGACTTAACCTGCTTAGTTGAATGTTATTCTTTTTAAAATATTATTTTTCACAGTAGATGTGACATGGGTCAACAATACCCCGCCGATCTCGTAATATATTATATCAACGTAATAATCGTTGAATTTCGATGATAAGTATTTGTAGATAACATTTTTGAACTCATCACACTTTTCATGGTTCATCAACTCAAAAATATAACTCTCGGATGGTTCGGCTATTTTCATAGAAACGCAATGCTCAGTTAATAATTGTACAATTTGAGACACGCAATCTTCTACTAAACCACACAAATTTGTAAGCATTCCAAAATACTCATTCGCACACAACAAAATATTTTTTAAACCAACGAAACTGGTTTTTTTCATAGCAACTGCAGGCACAAAAACTTTTTGTTTCTTGTTTTTACAAGAATTTTCACTATTTTCACTATCTTCACAATCAGCAGATGGTATTCTGTCAAAAAGAATGGTTTTTTCCCCGAAGGACGTCGTGAATTTCACTTTGTAGTCGTTAATGCTGAGTGGCTCTCGGTCTGATGAGAAATATCCCTCATTTTAGAAGTAGTCACTAATCACTTCAAACTGCTCCTGGAATTTTGTCCATG
>CAKNWT010332924.1:10981-36620 GCA_932066315.1 Andricus coriarius
CAATAAAGGGAATGAGCAGCAAAGTATTTTAACATTCAACTGAAAAAGATGAATTCTCAATGAAAAAGATAATAGTTAAATTTTCAACTAAAAACGATCAATATTCAGTTACAAATGTATTAGTTTAATTTTTATTTGATAAAATCAATTTTCAACCTAAGACAAAAACAATTTTAATCTTCAATAAAATAGTACAATCTTTAGCTAATAAAATTAATTTTTAACCAAAAATGTAATAGTTAAATTTTAAATTAAAATGAATTAAATTTCAACTAAAAGCAGTTTGATTTTCTTTATGAATTCTATTAATTGGATTCACATTCGAGTGAAAAAAGAGGGAAAGGGGAAGTTTCTTGAAAACAGGGGAAAAAGAGGAATTCTTTACGAAAGGGAAAAGGGGAAACTGGGTAAAATAATATGAGATAATATAAGGGTAATAAACTTACTATATAATTCGTCTCCTATTCTTAGAGGGATGAGTATTTTACTCCTCTGGAGTGAACCCAACATTGGCGACCACATCATTTGAAACTATGATACTTACTAATCTGCTTCCGTAATTTATATACGAAATGAAAAATGACAAATTTAGAGGTTTTACTTCTAAAATGAAATATCGTCACATAAATCTGTTACCTCCCCCCCCCCCTCCTCCGGCAGTATGACACAGTTTTTGAACGGAGATATATATAGAGTTAAATATAAAATAATAAAATATATTACATTCACCAAGACAATTCGACGAGAAATCAAGTTAAGAATCAAACAACGTCAATAGTTGAAGCACAAGAAATATTTATTCCCATTTCGTTTAATGAGATAATCACCATTATTTTCTCTTAGTCTGTATTTCTTTTCTTTGACCTATTAATACGAAGAAGATAAATTGAAGAAACTCCGTAAGAAAATATTTCTTTGTGAGGTCACTGGATACTTCGTGATCGAATTTATCCAATAATGTGCGTGGGTTTGTCCCAAGGAAAACGCAGGTCTTGTGTCTATTTAAGATACTTCTCGAAACTCACGTTGTCTCCCTTCGAACTGAATCTTACCAGCGCAAAAAAGTATTATAAGAAATATTTCAGGTTTAGCAAAAATGAGGGTCGCCCAGGGTCATTATGTGAAAGATATATTAAAGTAAATGATGATACATCACAGAAGCAGACAAAAAATTAGGAAAAGTCAATGTTAATCTGAAATAGAAAGTCATAATTTTATTTGTGTTGTGAAATATGCTTGATAAGAACATTTAGTTATATTTTTATGAATGGACCAGTAATACAGTTTTTATATCGATCAAAGTCGTTTTGACAAGTTTAGGGATACTTTAAAAAGTTAGGAAACACGTTAGAGCACTTGAGAAAGTTTTGGATGATTCATGGAAATTCGAGATAGTTTCTCAACTTTTCGAGAGAGTTTTGCAACTTTCGCATATTATAGAATGCTTCGAATATGGCTCAGCGCGTTTTGAAATATCTAGGAAGATTTAAAAAAATGTTATTCAGTACACAGTAAATCCTAGATATATTTTGTATCCGAAGTTGAGTAAAAACATTGGAAACAATTGACAACTAAAATTACCCGACTTCGAATAATTTTTATCGGAAGGCAAATTCAGAACAAAATTCAAAACTTTATGTGTAGTTGCCAATTGATTACAACGTTTTGATTAAACTACAGATAAAAAATATATCTGGTATTTACTGTGTAAACATTTTTAACAATTGCAATAATCCTTTCAGTTTTGCTGAGCGCACGTTCAACTTTCATCAGAAAACAAATAAATTGGACCATTTTTGTTTTGTTTCGTATGTTCTAAATTAAAAATTTTTTTAAATGTTCAATATTTTTTAGTGGAAAATTTAAGCAATTAAAAAGATTTACATGGAAACATAAAAAATTGAATAATATCAGATAGAACTGTTCATATTACTAGCGTTTAAAACTAAACAATTTTCGAATATTCTGTACATTACATTTCTGTAAACATTATTTTCAGTGACAAATTAAAAAAAATAACGAAACTTAATTATTTTAAGTATCATTTTTCTAATTGAATTTTTTCTTTTTGTCGCTTCTTACCCAGATTTCGAAAAATAGTTGAATTTTAAGAAAACATGGCTTTTTGGGAAAAACATTTCCTACGACTTTCTTTTTTTAATTAAGTAAATATTCTTCTGATACAGTTATTTGTCTATAACATTTTGTCTCTCAGAAAAATTGTGATAACAATTTAATTTATAGAAAAGTTTACTTTCGAAATTGTAATCAGTAGAGTTGTACAGAATTTTTACGCCGAAAAAGTAGTAAGTATGAAGAAGACTAGAAAAAGGTAATTTAACTTTATTCAGTTCTAAGGTTAAAGTTAATTAATTAAATATCGTAAAAATTACCAAATATAAATTTGAAAAATTTGAAATTATTGGGAGTTTCATTCACAGTATTGGCAATAATTCCAGGTCCTGTAATCCTTTTTTAAATATTAGAAATAAAGCGACGTAATAAGTATTGAATTTGTTAATTTTTTGAAAAAAGGAATTGATTAATGTATTATGAAAAAATCTATTATTATCAAATGAAGTTATATGAACAGATTTATAAATTTCTCTATCGTTTGTAAAAGACAAACTTTCTTAATTTTGGGAATATGGCAATATTCTTTGGTACTAAATTTATTTGTTACGATAAGAAAAATCGATTTATCTGTTTGACGGGCATGTGTTACGAAATGAAATCATAAATTATACAGATTTGTCAATTTGTTTAACGTTTATACGGAAAGAATCCTACATTTTTGAAAATGATCAATATCTTAAGTATTATATTTATTCGCTATTTCGCTTTTCAAATAGGTCAATGGTAAGTAGTTAAATTATTCTTTCAAATTCACGTCTTAAAAATAGACATTTAAGATCGAATTATCTTTAGTTTCACAGTGGACGAAATTAAAACATTTCATAGACTGGACCAAGAACGTCAAAAGAAGCCTTTACATGAGAGAAGTATGTTGTAAAAAAATCAGAGTAATCGGCTCATCAGAAAAAGTTATATAACAAAGAAAAATTCCTCTTTCTGCCTATTTTTTCCTTTTGTTATGCATGGTAAATGTTTATAATGATCCAATGATACTGATTTTCAAGAATGTACTTTTCTCTTTGAAGGCTTTTAATGCAATGCTGTTACACAAGTTAAATTTTGTATGTTTATGTTTCTGAAGATTTTTTTCTTTTAGTAAACAAATTCATTAAACCATAGACTCTGATACCGTTCTCTAAAGTTCGGTTCTTGGTCAACTCTACAAATTATTGATCTAGGTGCAATGATCGTTTTTCCTTTCCTTTCACATATTGTTTTGAAGATACTGTTTTCAAAATTAATTACTCTGATACATTGTGTTTTCAAGGTTTGAAAAACAATGGATTTCTTCAAATTACATAACAATCGTCTACAAATTGAAAACCTTTCTCTCTTAAAATGAAACTATTTAAAAATGAAGAATTTTAATGAATTACATACAAAATAAAAAAAAATGTTGGACAGGGGTGTATTCACTCAAAATCGAATTGTCTTAAGCAATATTGTGTATTTTAAGAAATTTAAGAGCGAAATTAAATCTTTATAAATAAAGATCTTTTAAGATACAAAAGTGATATAATGGCATTCTAGTACCTGGTGCCTATTTTTGAAGAAAATGTATGACTTTGTAACAAAATATTTGAATTTTCGACCTAAAAATATCAATTTGTAACCAAATAGTTGAATTGGCAACAACAAGAAAAATATTCAATATTGAAAGAGTTGCATTTATAACCAAATAATGGAACATTGCAAAGATGAATTTTCAATCAAATGATCGAATTTTGAAACGAAAAAGATGACACTTTAACCATGAGCAGTAGAATTTTCAACCAAATAGTTTAATTTTCAACAAAATAGTTGAATCCTTAACTGAAAATTGATTTCTGTGGCACATTATGTTTTCACGAGTTCAAAAGACAATTGATTTCTTCAAAATGCATACAAAATGTCTGAAAATTGGAAACTTCTTTTTGTAAAAAATTAAACTTTGTAGAAATAAAGAAGTTTTTGAATTACATAAGTAAAAACTTGAAATTTTTGGTTGCATATAGGAAATAAAACCCGACTTGTGTTATCTAATTTGGTGTATGTTCAAAAGTTTAAGAGATAAATTACATGTTCACTATAAGGATGTCAAAGCAAATTTTTCCCGCGTGCTGTAGCGCGTATATTGCCAGTAATCTATAAGAGAAACAAAGTTGAACGTGGTTTGAAATGAAATCAGATTGATCTCCAAGATTCGTACTATTTTGGCGGAATTTTTCCTCGGAATATCTCTCACCAAAATGTGCAGTCTACACGTCCTCGCGAAACTCAAGATTAATTGGCAAGTTGAACTCGCAACAGTGAAGTTTCTCGCATTTGGAATTTGCGCGTGGCATGCCAATAGATTGCGAGGTTCTGGATAAAATAATGGTAAAAGTGCCATCACGAAAATGGCGCTAATTGTGTACCCAGTACACGGTTTACAAAAAGCGCGAAGGTGAAGCATATAGCATATAGGTGCGTGACACGTACTATGAACGTATTCCAGCCTACCATTAAATGTTATTTTAAACATATTTGTTAACAATATATTCAAATTATAAAGTTTTACGATTATTGCGAACATTACGATTACTGGGACTTTTATCTCACATCTTCATAATAAAGAGATTTTATCATAAAAAGTGATAAAATTGCGTCGTGATACCTATGGAAAATGGGAGGATGTCAAAGAAAATTTTGTCCACGCACTGTAGCGCGTATATTGCCAGTAATCTTTAAGAGAAACAAAGTTAAACATGTTTTGAAATGAAATCAGATTGAGCTTCAAGATTCGTACTATTTTGGTGAAATTTTCCCAGGAATGACTCTCACCAAAATGTGCATTCTACATGTCCTAGTCCTTGTGAAACTCAAGATTAATTGGCGCGTTGAACTAGCAAAAGTAAAGTTTCTCGAATTTCGAATTTCCGCGTGGCAGGCCAATAGATTTGAGGTTTGTGTAAAATAATAATAGAAAAAGTGCCATCACGAAAATGGCGATAATTGTATACCCAGTACACGGTTGGCAAAAAGCGTGAAGCATAAGCATAGCATATAGCTGCGTGGCACGTACTATGAACGTATTCCAGCACAGGGTGGTAGAAGGCAAGCAGAGGTATTCTATCCGTTAAGCTGCACGCCTTCCGAGCGCACCCCCTCATTATCCCAACACAATGAACGTTCCCGTCCGGTATTGGCATTTGCGCGAATTCCAATAGAATTTAATTGGAGGAGATCGAACCCTGGCATACATACATACATTCAAACATGCACAGTGTATGAGTGTAAATGCACTTACATACACAGGCAAAAACACACACACAGACACAAACAAAAGTTCACCCCCGAGCTCCGAGGTACAAACGACGTTTCTGGATCCCATCGCTCGTGAGCGGCAGGCAAAGAATTTCCCTCCAATGAGAATATGCTGTCCTATACTTTAATATTTGACGTGGAAAAGCATTTCATTTAGATGCGTTTACCAATGACTATGCTCATCATGCGAAAAATGGGAAATTCAATTGATTTTTCAACCACCGAGACGTTATCCACCCAGAATGTATGCAGGAATTTGTGAACGATCAACATTTTAATATAGTGTTCAATATGGACGGTTATTATTTCCGCGTTTATATAATGGAGTTTCGGCTTAGTGTTTCATGATCTAGTTGTCTGAAAATCTTAATCAATGTATACTGAATACTAAATACAGGCTTAAACAGGTGAAAAGTTTGTCAGGAGTGGTTTTTGCCTATCATGACAGTTGCGGAAAAATCATTGAAGCTTATAGTATTTTTCTTCAAATGTATGAAAACTTTCTTAATATTGATCTTCTGACATTTCCAAAGGATGTCATGTGCTACAAATACGTAAAGTTATTTAAAATATGCACAGAAAAGTGTTATTTGAATACTAAACATACCCCGGGGGGGGGGGGTCAACTTAAATTTAATAGAATTTGGTATTGCCATTAAAAATAGCAATTTCTCAGACTAGCCATCAGAAACCTTAACAGAATAGGTTTTGAATCAAAAATGGTTTAATTTTATGCAATTTTAATTCTAAGTTAAACTTTTGTTTAAATTATTTTATTCTAGATCCTTTTAACTTGAATATTGATCACGTTTAAACATTAATTTTAAAATTTTTACAAGTTATAATGTTTGAAACATAAAATAAAAGAGTTCATTGTATGCGCTCTCAATAAAAAAATTTGCTCCACTAGCTGTGAATTCGATTTTGGGTATTTCCACTTTCCAATTTCCATGCAGAGGAAGTCTGAGAAAAAAGAATATTATCAATGACCATAGGTTCCTTGCTCTTCAAAAAAATTCAATTAATTTGTTTCGGAAAAAGAAATATTTTGTATCCTTGAGTCAGCTTTGTATTATCTGAAAAAGAACAGTTTAACTATAAAAATCGATTTTAGAAATAATATAAATGACCGTAGCTTGCTTAGAGCATTGTATTAAGCATTTTTAAATTAAGGAACGTTCAATTAAACAAACACTATTTTTTCCGAAATTATTACCACTACAAAACTTTCTCTAGGTGGAAGCAAAATTAATTAATTTAAGAGATGTTCAGTGAAAATGCTCAACTTCATAACGCTTCAAATTTCTTAATGTCAAATTGTTAAATACCATCAAGCATTTTTATGTAAATTTCTGAAAATTAAAATTCTTTTTTATGACGTTTCATTTTCTGAAAGACCACTCAATAGAAGTGATTTTTATGATTTGAAGTCATTCAAAACGAATAATTTTTTTATCTTCAACCAAACTACTCTAAGCAATTAAGCAAAGACAATCTGAAATTGGGATGATAAGATTGCAGTATCACTTCTCTGGAAGTATCAAATTTCCCTAACTGCGCGACTTAGAGTAGATTTGGTTTAATACACACCTAAACTTCGTCTTCAGATATTACTAATCTCATAATATCTCGAGGATAGCTGTATACTTGTGTATGAATTGCGATATAGTGTATATTGTGTTAGAGACATGGATCTTATCAAGTTGAGTTATGTAGCGCATTATTATATAGCAGCTAATGTCATCCTAAGGTAATTAATTAATTATTGCGTAACGTAGAGATCATGTTATAGTGTAGGTAGAACTTATGCTCCGTATAGAACTACCTCGTTATATATGCAGTATAGTCTGGTTTCAAATTATACAAGCTGCAGATTATAATATAATCCGTGAACCTTCTGGAGATTATGCAAAAATTATCGATAATAATCCCCACGGGCATATACATGATGCTTTGTAAAATTATAATTACACTTGAGTCGATGAAATTTCATACTTTTCCGAAAGTATAACAAAAATTTCTCTCTCTTTTTCTCTGAGACGTCTATTTATCCCATTAAAAAAAAAAACTTTCTTTTGTTATATATTTTGATTCTCCTCTGATATGAAACAATTTTCTGGCACTAAACTTTTTAAAGGCATTTTCTGAAAGCTTTCTTGTTTGTATTATATAGTGTAATTTCTTCGTAAAGATAAAGCTTACCTATTTTACCAACTAGTTTAACAGTTGATAAGGTAATATATAGTAGAAAGAGGACGTCCTGAAACTTTATCTTTGCAAAGAATTCATTATCTTTATGACTGCAGTACCTACTTTCCTGTCACGTTTTAGTCTTTGGTTTCCGCAGTCATAATGATCGTAGAGGTCTTTTAACCCTCTGTGGGACGTGTCGTTTTTTGTAACATGAGCGGACACAAGTTTCAGAGGCTTTTGACTGTAACCGGGTACGAAAATGAAAAGGAAAATTTTCAGGAGATGGTCAAAGAATTACGAATATACAGTAATTAACTTCGAACTCTGTGAATCTAAGAATTTTTTTTACGACGGTGAATTTTGTATTGACCTATTCAATTATTCATCACAAGTTTCATTATGAGGATTAAATTTTGTAACCTTAATTAAGTGCCAACTAGGTTATAAACGCGATATGCAATCAATATGTTTGACGTACATTGTGTTTCAGATATTGAATTTCAGCTTTTTATATTAAAATATATAAATTGTTAGAGTCTTATAATCAATAGAGGAAACTGGTATGTACATACTGGTTACAGGTTAATGTGAGTAACTTCAACAGGAATGATATTTATGTATTTGAATGATTTTTACAAGAAGTATAATCAAATCACTGCTTGTAAAGGATTATTAAGCTTCATTGATCTTATTCCTGCTACGGAAAATACAGATTATTCAGTGTGTACCGGTATTACTCATCCCCCTCCACCATTCATAATAAAATTGGTAAATTCTGGATTTAATTTGTACATGCTGTTTGTTTTCGCAACCTGATGATTTTAATAATCTTTCGACCTGAAATCAAATAAAAAATCCTACCAAAAACTTTTTTAACCCTCCTTAAATAAACTAGTAAAAGTAGGCACCATGCGCCTACAAACAAGAGTTTCGTAGCCTATTAAGAGCTAGTTAAGTGGTTAAACTCTCCCCCTCCCCCTACCATTCCCCTCTGTCTCTTGCCCTATCCAATACTATCTTATTATCCCCTTTCCTCCCATCACATCCCGCAATTCTCCTAGCCCCTAGCTCCCCTCACCTTACTTATATCCTCCCTCCTCCCCTTAACACCCCGACACTTATTTACTCCTTCTCCAGCATCCCTACTTTCCCACCCCTATTTGTCATCTTCTCCCCTCAAAATAATTTCCAGCACTGCCCCTACCCTCATCACCCCACCTTTTCTTACTTCCCCTCCTTCTCCTATTTACAATCCCCCCTTCTTTACATCTCTTCTTCCATATCATACTTTCCCTCACCCTATTGCCACTTTTTAACTTTCCCTTCCCTGACTTAGTTCCCCTTTCCTTTACCCATCCCTAGTAACCTCCTGTATCCATACTTCCTCTTTCCGACTTCCCCGCCGGGGAAAAAAGTACGACGAACGGACACCCGACCGAAACTTTAACGTTTTTACCCGGGGCCACGAAACACTGAAACCGATACGATTGGAACCCCTGGCATCCTAACCCCACTGTTACACTTTTTTCATCATTTTTTCCTCCTTTTCGGATAGACAAACGAGTGAGTCTGGAGCGAGAGTAAAACATGAGTGAGGGGTCGTAGTAGAAAAGTTTCGCCGGAAGGCGCACTTGAGAAGTTCGAAGGATCGACGGATGAAACAGACACTCGTTTTAATTTTAAAATGGAAGAACCAGGGCCTCCTACAAAAGCGTCATTAAATCCCAGGCCTCCGGCACTTGCTGGGGTGACTTTCTCGCTTCAGTGCAGCATCACGACTCTTTGTTGGTCTCATCCCTTGATAAGTAGATACGCACACTTCCTTATCATTGTGCAACCGCAACGGACAGTGGGGACTGGACTGACTCCACCCTATCACTCTTCTCCTCTCTTTCTCTCACTCTTCAGAGTCACTCATTTTATCTCTCTCACTCACACATTCTCTTTCTCTCTCTCTTTCATATTCTCTCATTCTCTCGCTCAATTCCGCCCGCCTCTGTTCCTCTCACCCCTTTCGAACCACTAACCACCAGCATAGTTGTACGCTATACATAGAGCGGCCGCTGCATTATTTAGTCAATATCGCACCCTCCCACCGGTCTGAACCTCTTGTTCGACCACCCTCAGCCTCTCACCCCCGGCGATCCAGTCACCGACCCCCGCACCAGACCGGCACTAGCAGAAGGTATATGCTCGGCGCCAGGATCGACGAAATTGCTGGAAAATACATTGCGCGCAGGTACATGGCTATGGGGTGCGAAGTGTGGGTTTTGGCCTGCGTTCAATTCAACCCCCACCCCACCCCACCCACCAACTATTTTTTATTCTTTATGGCAACCGCTGGTGGTAGCAATGCCAAAATATTGATTTTCCGTGAGTGGTTTTTGTTTCATAATCATGCTCTCCTTACTTGACGTTAAAATATGCAGGCGTCTGCATTTCGAAAGACGTCAGGATACAATGGGTAAACAAAAGAGTCGCCTCCCCACGTTAAATACCTTTAAGAGCTCCGGGAATATCACGAAATTCTCGCGCATGCTGAGCTTTAGAACGGTGCTTGAACACCATAATAGATTACTTTTTTTTAGCATTATTATTTAAATTACTTTTTAACGCCTTATAAATTATTCCTCTTAGTGAGAAAATGCACTCAGATTTTTAAAAGAATTTTTAAAGAATAGAAGTCCTTTAATTTCAATTTTGTAGAAAATAGTTGTTTCCTAAATTAATAGTAGCACGATTCAAAATTTTTCAAAAACCTTCATCAAATTCTGGCATGTAATGTGTTTTTACTACTTACTCATCATTCCTTAAATAATTTCTATTTATTAAAAATATTTCTTAGACTAAATTTCAATTTTTTTCTGAAACAATTAAAAATAAAGTAAATTGATCATATTGATTTTCGATTTAAAATTAGTTCATCCCACTCAAAGAAGGTGTGTATTTGGAATAATTAGTCGAAAAAAAAATGTTTAGGCAAATAGGTATTGTTTAAACAATGATGGATAAGGGGTAAAAATACAAGATATGCCAGAATTCTATGGAGTTTTTATAAAAACTTGCAAAATACTACTTTTTTCTGCCTTGTTTCAGTCAAAAGTTTCATGCAACCAATACAAAATCAGTCGGACCAACTTAATGTTCATTTCTATGTATGATCAGATTTGAGGAGGGAAGTGTCACGTCTGGTGACTATTATTATTATGTGTATAATCGCAACATAATCATTATTATGTGTTTCGTAATCATACATTACTACCATAACATTCAAATATGCAGTATGCTTTTTTAAAGGCGTCAGGACGCAATAGTTCAACAAAAGATTCACATCCTCCACATCTTCAGCATTAAACACCTTTAAACGCTCTCGGGACACTCACCAATTCTCCCGCGTGGTGTGGTTTAGAATGGTTAAATATTCTGCTTTAACTCTCTCCATCTCTCAAGAACGCATTATTTTGTGAGAAAATGTGCAGACAGTTTTTGCAAACAGGATTCATACTTTTAAATAATTTTTAGTTAAACATCATCATTACCATCTTATGATATAAATATTGTATTTACTAGTCTCCTATTTTTAAATATTTTAAAAAATTCAGATGAAGATATCCCCGCATTAAATATTGGAGTCATTTTTTCTTCTTATTACCAGCTCTAAGTACTTGAAAGCTTGTAGGATTTTCCCAAATACACCTACACGACAAATTTTAGAAGGGTTAGATACTTTTGTTCTGTTTATAAAATAGTTGTTTTAATAGTTTAGAATATTTTCGATAATTATGCAGTCATCAAGCAGATGGAAAAAAATATCTAGCAAATCAAAATTTATTAAAAATGATTCAGATATCTTTATTTTATCGGATTACACATGAAGTTGTAGGGAGCACAAAACGGGGTTTAAATTCATTGCAGGGAGAAAACGAGAAGTTTGGGATTGTGTAATTTGGAGAAAACTTCTCATTATTCATAGCACATCTTTTCCCTATTCACTTTTAGTATCTCGCCTTGTACTTTCTCACATTTTCTAGAGCACCCTTTTCTTTTTTATTATCTGATCTTACTCCAGTTTTATCCACTCTCTTTCTACTTTTTTTTAAACTCTATTTCCTTTATTTCCCTTTCACATTTGTGCAAGATCTTATTTCACATGCAACTTTATGTATCGTTGATACTGCAATATTGCAAATGCAAAATAAGAAGATGATGAAAAACTGAAAATGGAATAAATCTAAAAAGAAAAAAGAATACAGATAAAAGAAATAAAGAAAGAAAAAAACAAATAAACAGCTATAGAAAAAAGAAGATTGAGGATATAAGGAAAGAAATATGAGGAAAATGGTATAGAAAAAAACAAGCATTTGACTTTGCACTTGCGTTTTAAGGTAATTCCTTAAACTTGACACACAACTTACGAGTGTTAAGGAACTTTCAATTTTTAATAAAAGGTGAAGAAAACGTTCGTAAACTTGGAGCAGAATAATTTTAATCGACTTCAAATCCCATCAAGAAATTAAGTTCTTAGGTTCTCTAATCTCTTTTGGAAATAATGAAATATTTGTTTGATACCAAATTTCATTAGTTTCCACTTATTAGATTCTTGTAAGAATTCAAATTTTAAAAACTTTCGTGTTCAGACATTGTGAAGAGGCATGCTGTGGTTGCTTATCATTAGAATTCAATTTATTCAGCACTCCTTGAAGAAGTGCTCTCCATAAATGGATGTCACCGCCTCGCTAAACTTTAAACTTCTATATCTTCTCAACTAAAAACTTTTACGAAGTATGAGATAAACTAATCGGCGAGTAATCTCCCCGCTCAAAAGTTAAATCTGTCTTCGTGATTCATAACTTTACCTCGATGTGTCTAATGACTCGAATCGAATTTGAACTAAATAAAAAAGTTAATAATAATAGTTTTTGAATGAAAAAGTATTCCCAGATACATAATTTTATTCACATAAATATAATTTAAAAACTCTCCCGGCGCTCGACAATGTATTTACTTCGCGCTGCGCGCTCGGCTTCTGTCCTTACCTATTATTTGTGCACAGATCTTTTAAAGTTAAAGGTCAAAGCATCGATAACTGTAATTGGGTGATTGTGAATTCTCTTTTGTTAAAGCTCCCTGCGGCTTTAACGAACACATTCTCATTATGTTCCTCGTGCTTCGCACTCGATTTTGTCCAAATGCGAATTTTTCTACATTAGGTTCAAGACTATTATATCAAATGTATATTATTTTTATGTATGTATCTCAGTCTTGGATTATTAATTCAGATGTTGCAAAATAAAGTAAAAATTTTATTTATCATGATAACTTTAATATTTGTTTCTTATTTTGCATTAAATTTTGTGCTAGACTACCCTGAAAAATGCATCATTTCAATGAATATATACTAATAAAATTCATGATATGCATTGGCATTGAAACAAACGTATTTGCATTGTCTTATTTTTATGTTTCGAAAAAGGGCGCATCCTATAAAAAAAAAAACGATTTTGTTATTAAACATTTTATTTCAAGTTGTCTCTTGTTTCGTACATTTAATTTGTTTATTTTCAATGTTATGTTTTACGATTTAAACCAAAAATACGCATCGTATCGTGAAAAGGTTCTGACAAAATTTTTATAAAAAACGTTTGCAACAAATTTGTAGATCATTTTTGGTTGAAGAACTTTTGTGTCTTCATCTTTTTTCATGTCTTGCATAGTTTGACCGCAAAATGGAATTTTTCATTTTTCATTACTGTTTTGTGCGATCAAAATCTGAATTTTTGATTCAAAAAGCAACGTTTTCCTCCTCTTGAATTTTTTTTATATCGTGTGTTTTTTGGCTTAAAATGTTTATTTTCATTCGGCTTTTGATTTTTTGCAAAGTCTATAACGCCAGTAATTTTTATTTTGTCAAAAAAAGTCATGAGAATACATTGTTCATATTTATGAGTAATAAAAATATCCGTACATAGAATTATTGAATCTTTCAAAAGTGGTCCTACACATTTTTTAAATGCGCTCACTTTTTGAATTTTCATCCAAAATGGCTGGCTAAAGAACTTGAACTTTATTTTAGGATACTTGTACAGTATACGTATGCCCAATCCAATTTTTTAATTGCATACATACATACCGACATTGGGGAAAGTGGGGCATGGTGTCAGCGCGGGGTACGGTGACTTTCGCAAATGATGCTCGCGTTTCTTCATTTTCATATTAGTTTTGTCACATAAAATAGCTTTCTTAGGTACTAAAGAAAGTTATTTTACGTAAAAAACTAATATGAAAATGTGCAAACACAAGCATTAGTTGCAAGAGTCACCGTGCCCCGCACTGACACCATACCCCACTTCCCCCTACGTACAGACAGACACATTCGCGAAAACCGGTTTTTTGCGTTCAGAAGGTCTCAAAATGTGGACGTTTGACAAAAACGGGGAAGGGGGGGGGGGGTAAATTTTACAAAAGTCTAATAGCTTCTCATTTAGGAATGTAAAAAATTAAAGTAACCCGTTTATTACGAATTGAAATGTTACCATTAAAGCTGGAAATCAGAATTTCTCTAGCATCTGTGAAAATCTTAACACTAGAAGTACCGGCACTATTTGATGCTTTTTTAATGATTTCTGAATATATACCATATATATTTACATTCTCATTCTCTGGAAGCAACCGCTGCGCAGATTTACCACTTTAAGAATCGAAAGGGGTAAATTGACCCCGCTCGGTACTTCTAGTATTAAGGACATTTGAAGACTTTATATAACACGAGAATAAAAGTAGCTTAAAGGCTACTTAATGAACCAAGAAGCTCACTCAACGAGGTATAAATTCTAGGAAGGAAAGAAGGAGCTTGTGTGCAAGACTTGACTGCACAATCGAAATTTATATCTACTTATTTCTTTCAACTACCCATGTATTTTCAAAGTATTTTACTCGCTCCTCAAGATTTTAAATTAAGTGTCATACTTTCTGAAAATTACAGTTGCTTGGTGAAATGTTTTTAAATTAATAAATAACTATCTCATTCTTTCAATTTCAGTTTTATGTAATAATCTGTACGACTTCAAAAGGTAAGTTTTTGCCCCAAAGGTATCAGTAGAATCGAACTTTATTTACATAATGAATGGGAATAAATAAAAATAATAATCAGATAAAGGTGGTTTAAACAATTTTTTATTGAAGAAATGTGAATAAAAATATTTACTAAAATCATTAAGTAACACTTAACGGAAAATTATGTCAATATAAAATATTAAAAATGGTGAAATTTGAAGATTTCGTAATTGTACAGTACTGTGGTGAAAAAAAGCAAAGTTCGAATTTTATTTGCGGGAGTGGTCAATATTAAAGAGTTTCGTCCACTCCCTCCATTTTCACATAAAAATAACAATAAAAACAATAATAACCATAAAACGTGTTCAAATTACAGGGAGGTCTTAATATTACTTTTCGAGTGTGACCTATGTATCGATTTTTAATTTTACCTTCTCATCCCTTTACAGCATGCCCCAAAAACAACCCTTTAAACCAGGATATTTTCACATATCATTTCTTATGGATAAATTAAAAAGTTTAATGTATTTTTTATTACTTATTAATTGTTTAAATAATTTTGGTTTTTTTGACATGATATCAATCATTTACATCTCCTTCGAGTAACATGAACTAATTGGTATAAATCGTACCAGAATAATGCAAAAAAGTCTAGTTTTTTCCAAATTTTAAAACAAATTTCATTAGTTCCTTTTGTGTTGATACTATTCAGTATTCACCTTTGGAAAAATTGTTATCTGTTTAAACAATTATTTTGATAAAATGAAAGAAATGTACACCTTTTTTAAGTAACATGAAATATTTCATTTAAGTACACTTTTCGGCATCATTATAGTCAAAAGTTATAATTCAACAATGATAAAGTTTGAGAATAAGGAAAAAAGTTTTCTGTGCATTTGTTGACTTAGAAAAGGCGTTTGACAAGTTGGATATGAGTAAACTTTGGGAAGTCCTAAAAGAGTATGGAGTCAATGGATGGCTCCTACAAGCAATACAAGCAATATATGCTGGTAGCAAAGCGAGTGTAAGGGTTAATGGGAAACTGAGTAACTGGTTCGATATTATACAAGGTGTTAGACAAGGATGCGTTGTCTTCATGGGAATTTATTATATTCATGGACCCGTGCCTAAAAATGGCCCACTTCGACGAAGAAGGTGTGAATCTCGAAATAGTGAGGGTACGTGGGTTAGCTTTCGCAGATGATGAATTTGTTATGGCAGGGTAAATCGAAGAACATGTGTGAAAAACATGGGACTCTAAATTGACGTAAATAAAACAAAAATTATGGTGTTTCAAGGAAAAGGTTAGAAAACAATATGGAACACTGTCTTAAATGATGAGAGAATAGAATAACTGTATGAGTACGTATATCTTTGTAGCCTATTCACTAGTGACGAAAAGATAGATGGAGAGTTAGATAGGCGTATAACCTTATAAATTTGCTGTACGGTAGCGAGACGTGGACCTACTAAGAAAAGGATAAGAGTAAAATTAACGCGATTAAAATGAAATTCCTGCGAATCATATGCGGCAAAATACTAATGGACAAAGTGAGTAATCAGATAATCCTCAAAGAATGCGGCGTAGAGTTGTCACTAGTTGACATATGTGAAAGAAATTCTTTAAGATGGTTTAGGCATGTTCAGAGAATGACAGATGAACGACTAACGAAACAAGTGTATTACGGTAAAGTAAATGGCACTGTGCCCAGAGGTAGACCGCGGAAAGAATGGTTAGAATGTGCAAATGAGACTCTAATTCGAAGAGACATAAGAAGGCACAGTTAGTGGAGTGAATGACGCCTGAAACAAAAGACCTTGGATACTAATAGGCCCGAGTGGGGAGCTTCACATGATGACTTTGTGAGGCTCTTCACTCGGGGTGATTGCTAGAGAGATTGGTCAGCAGCCTGGGTCGGAGCTGTGCTGCGGAACGAACGCGTTACTTAAATAAGTAAGACGGGAATTCTAGATGAATCTAAAAAACTATACTCCCTTTCCCACATTACTCGCTCCCTCACCGTGTGAGTCCCACTTAACCGAAAAGAAAAATGGCTCAGTGGTATAATAAATTATTGAAACAATTAAAAATAAAGTAATTCGATGATAGTGATTTTTTATATTGCCTAATTAGTTTATCTCGTTGTGAGGGTACCGGTAATTTGCAATAAAACATAAGAACAATATTGTTCAAACAAATAAAACATAATTTAAGCAAATAATAATCAATAAAAACACATACAAATTTTTTATTTACACAACAGTAATATTCACGACAGATATATCGCAAAATACTTGATCCTCGTTTAGAAGGTAGTTTTTGGGGCATGCTGGAAGGTGGTGAGGGAGGGGGTACAAATAATAAATAAATGCATACCTTAACCAAAAAAATTTAAACTTTTTGTCAACTACCCTTTTGTGAAGTTTAGAGTTTGAAAAGTTTGAAATAAAAAATGTTAAAACGTAACTCTTGAATCTTCACGATTTCATGAACGTTTGAAATTAAATCATTTAAAACGACACAACTTTCAAATTCAAGCGCTTATAAGTAAGGAATTTTAAATATTAAGACAGTAATTAAGAATTAAACATTTGAAGTTAAAAAAGGTAATTAGAAGTATTTAAAGTTTAAAATAATAATAAAATGTTCTGAATGATTCTCTTTTATTTTTACAAAATGGTCAAGATTAGAAGGGTAATTTTTAAACCTCATCCGGTTCAACAGAAAGAGAAAAAGAGCAGGACCCGAAATAATTGTATAGGTGAAACTATTTAAGAGTAGGTCACTTTAAAGAATAGGTCATTTGAATAAAATAAAATACGTGCAAAAAATGTCTTAAAGCTTTTGATTACAATATTCGGCACAACATTTAGCGTAACTGAACAAAATTTTGTCAAGATGTTATGAGTAACAAATGTGTGAGATTAAAAAAACTGATATTTGGTATCCAAACGAAAAAAATATGATTATCTTATGTCAACAATTTTTAAAGATATAAAATTGTTTCTTGGTAGATTTTTGCATTTTTATAAAAGTCTGGATCCTAACTAACAATATATTTGGAGCCGAAGACTTTCCGTTTATATTTAAAAATGATTAAAGAAGGAGTAGGTCAAATGGACAGTTTCTTATTTTGATTAGTAACACTAAATGGTCCAAAAGAGAACTTCAGAAAACATAGGTAAATAATGCTGATAACTCTCACTTTTATTAGATTAGGTTTGGCAAGATATGTGACCAACATGTTGTATTCTCCATGGTCAGAAACTGTCAATACATCTCGGTTTGATCATTTTTTGCAAAATAGTTTAAATAATTCTCGTTATTTCACCCCATTAATCTGATTCGAGTATGGAATTCGTCAGTGATAATTTACAATTATGTGTGAGGAGGAAGAATCCCTTCATCTCCAATCTTGTCACCAGAAGCGATGAGCTACTCTTCACCGAGAAGGCTGTTTTCAATTATTTTCTATAAAGTATATAAAAGCTTTAAAATTTCAAGTGAGCTACTCTTGCATAGTTTTCCTAAATTGAATTTTAACTTGATGTTTCAGAGAATATTGAAAAGACTATTTATTTGGATATATTAAAGTATAGTTTTCCATTTAGGAAATAATGTTCTTTTTATTTCTGTATTTTAGACTTTATGTTGAGATTTCTGAAGACAATATTAAAAGAATGGTCGTAAGACAAGTGCAGGTTTAAGAATAAACATGACAGTGGTGTATTTGTTCGTTTCCCCTGTGATTTAGCAGGTGTTCAAGTTGGTAATTGGGACGCAATGTATTACTTCGTAGTTGGAGCATTTCTATAGAAGCAGGTTTTGAGTAAAAGACCTCATACCTCTTCGGGATACACAAACCGCTTTAATGCACCCTCGGTATAGCACACCATTATATCGCGCGCATGCAGCTATAACGGGTGTCAGGAAAATGTGAAAATTAATTCCTGGTCTAATCGCTTCCGTCCTAGAGAGATTTTCATCTAAATCTTAAAATCACTTCAGGAAAATTTCAGTTTGGACTTCATCTTTCAAGAGAAAATCCTCTACATTTATTTTCATATTTTATAATTTCCTGCAAATATTATACTTGAGGTACCTTTATTCAATTTTTACATTTCAATTATATTCCTTCATTTCCTTCATTTTTAGATATATTTTCTGAATGATTATTTGACATCGTTTTTATTTTTTCAAATTACGATTTGCCTTAATTTATGCTTGTGCTAATTATTATTTGTTATGACATTATTTATTTCTTGAATTACTGTGTGACATCATATTTCTTATAAAAGCAGTCAGATATCCGTCCGTCCAACTGACCGTCGTTTACCACTCCTAGCTCCTACAATATTTGTGCTACATTGTTAAAATTTTGCGTGGATGTTAATTAGTCGTAGTGTATTCGAGCAAAAATATTTTCGTTCGTTTTCTTGTAAAGGGTTTACTTTTATCAGAGGTAAAACATTTTAAGAAATGAAGACATTTAGACATTTAGTTTTTTAAATACCTGTGCAGGAAGCTTTTCTTTTAGTCCGATTTTCCTCGGGGATGACTGAAATTGAATCTTTTGGAATGTAGAATTGCCACAAAGAAATAAATTGTCTTCTGTATTCTTCTTTTATATATCAGCAGTTGAAAATAAGCAAATGAGGAAATTTGTTTTTTCATGGTTTTGAGTCATTCTCAAGTTCTGCATGCTAGGAAGCCCCGTCCTTTAGACTCAATGGCGCTTGCCGACCTCTTTAACTTGATTTTTATTTCGAAGAATTACTAATCAACGAATTACCATTTGTCATAATTTTCATCACCCTAACTATTATTTAATCTAATTTCTATTTTTCCAAATCACTATGTGACATAATGAAAACGTATCATTTTCAAATCGTTGTTTCCTACCGATGTTTGATTAATTTCATTAGTATATCAGTAAGTAATTCGGAAAAATAAAAGTGATGCAAAGACGTGATATAGAAGAATATAACTTAGGGCAAATGGTAATCAGGAAACAAATTTATTCGAAGTGGTCTCTTAAACTAAACATCAGAAACATTAGAACACAATATGCATGTGCCTGTCAAGTCAAAGCAGCCTAAACGCCACCTTTAATGAAACCATTTTTATTGCCTTTAAAATTCTTTAAATTCCAGTTACATGAGCGAGTAAAGCGGTATGCCAGAATCAAAAATAGAAGCTGTTTCTTTAAAAATAAATAATAAATCAAAAAATAATAAAATGAATTAAATAAAATCTTTAAGAATTCATTCACTAATCTCTCAAAATAACAATATATGCAAATATAAAAATATTTGAAAATGTTGGTAAAATTACTATTTACACGATTTATTTGATATTAACTTCAGCGTTTCAAAGTATCCTCTCATTTTATTGTATGATAAATTAATATGGAGCGGTAGTGAACAGTTGATAAAAAATATTACACAAAAGTAGTGATCATTATTTACGTTAATTTGAAATCAACATTGATAAATCGATTATTATTCACTATACTAAAATCTTCCTTGTTAGTATAAAATTAATAATTTTAGTCCGAATCTCAAATATTTCAAAAAAGGGGGAAAATAGGGGAAGTGAGAGGAAGGGAATTATTGAAGGGGAGGATATTACTAAAGTAAGAGATTCGAACGACTCAATTAACGTCTTAATAGGCTACGATTTTAGCGTCTACTTTGACTATTTTTTTATTCATGGTTTCTAAACAAAGTCGACAAAAATTTTGAAACTTAACTTAATTGTACTTTTATATAGTAGTTTACTGATATAACTTCAGAAAAATTGTATTATTCAAAGGAAAATTGGAAAATGAGATGAAAGGCTGTCTACTTTTTAACAATCAGCCTTATTAGGGTGCATTCCTTATAATCATTGGAGATTTTAGTTGAAAAATATTATTTATTTGGTAAAAGGATAAAAAAAACTGAAAATGGGCGTCAAATTCTTGAAAAAAACATTTTAAATAAAAAATAAAAAAAATAAAAACAATTTAAATAAATTATTGCATTAATCTAGAGCTTGAAAACTTAAAGAAAGTAAGAATTTTAATCGTTACAAATATGTAGTTTTATTTTAGAGAGAGGTAGAAGGTTATCTTATTTTTATCGTTCAATTCAGCTCCCACATATCTTATGCTTGAATTTTTTGCTTTTCCTTCAAATTCAAAATCTCATTTTTTAGAGGGGTTCTTATCTCTCCTAAATAATTTTAATTTTATTACTTACACTTTCTTCTTTTGACTAGAGTTGCATACCGAGACGAGAAATTCTTGTTTCTCGTTATATTTTACGCGATTAGCGAGAACATTTTTCAAACCAGCGTATCGAATGTCAATTTGTTCATACTCGATCGTTCCAGTCTCGGTTTACGAGAATTAAATGTTCTCGTTGGCTTTCGAAGGTATCTGTCAATTTAGTATGAATATAAAATGCAAAAAAAAAACGAATAGTTTCGAAAACTTACGGCACTACGAATGAAGTAGATGAAATACAGAAGCAGACGGAATGCAGAGAGCAGGCACGGAGTAAGGAGAATTCATAAAATCAAGCCGATGGAAATACAGTGACTGAAGAAGAAAATTTACAGGATAATCCATCAAAGTAGTTTGAATCAATTTAGTTAATAAATTAAGTGAAAATACAATTTTCTCAATTCAATTTTTTATATTTATATTGACCCTCAATGAGTTTAACCTGATATTTTATGTATGTAGATCTTAATTATATTTTTTTTTCTAAATTTATGCCTCGTTTCACGCGAAACTGTCAGAAATATCAAACTATCAAAGGAAAAAATTCACAAATTCACAAAATTTGAACAGGTTAACCTAAACAGACTGTCAATAAGTAACTTTCAACGAAGTAGATGAATTTTCAATCGGAAAAATGAATTAAACAAAAAAAAATGTAATAGTTCATGTCGCAACCGAAAACGATTTTAATTTTAAATAAAAAACAGTGAAATTTAAGCAAAAAAGGCGAATTTTCAACAAATACATCATTTTTCCATCAGAAAGTTAAATTTTTAAGCAAGAGGATTAATTTTCTACTAAAAAGGACGAATTTTTAACAAAATATATGAATTTTCAACAAAATTGTTCAATTTTCAATTAAAAAAGGTGCAATTTCAATCAAAACTGGACATAATCAAATTTTCAATTGAAAGAATTAATTTTCCACCATAAAATAAACGATATCACAACCAAATAGTTGAATTTTCAAGCAAGGAAATAAATTCTGAACTAAAAGTCGAGAATGTGAATGTTTTACAAAAAGGTAAATTATCAATCGAAAAAAATAGTCTTTTACCGGCCAGTTGCATTTTTAACCAAAAATGATGACATTTCTGCAAAAAGAGATGAATTTTCAAATCAAAAAGACAAACTTTCGACACAATAGTTGAATTCAAAAAAATAAATTCGTCAAGAAAGAAAAAAATGTCAATCAAAGTATTGAATTTTTAAGAACGATTTGATTATGAATCAAATAATTACGTTTTCATCCAAAAAGGTGAATTTTCGACTAAGAACATTACCTTTCTACAAAAAAAAAAAAATTTCCAACAAATTACGACAATTTTTAAACAAATATGTGAATTTCGAAACTAAAAAAGATGCATTTCTAACTAAAATTATGAATCTTCAACAACAACAAAAATTAATTTTCAATCAAATAGTCGAACTTTCAACCAAGGAGTTGAAAGTAAGTAAGAGCTCGAAAAAAATTCATTGTCGACTATCGGAGATTTTATTTGAATTTGTATTTTTATTTATTAAGTGCCTGAAACTAAATTAAAAATAAATAGTGTGTTAGGTTTTTCAGTGAAATTCTCATGTAAAATAGGGAAATTTCACTTTAAAATATCTTTTATACTGGGATTGAGAATAATTTTGTAAATCCTGTAGATTTAAGATTTCGAAAGATGTGATTTTCACGTTGCTTAAAAGCTTGTAGATTCTTTAGCGAGATTGTCTGTCAAGCTGAAACGTTACATATTGGTAGCTAGATGTGTGCAATGAAAAAAGCATCACGCAGGGGAGATGGGGTATTTAAAGTTTCTGAAAAATGTTTCACGTACTTTGTAGATGGTCCCAAGAGAATATACTTTAATTCTTCCTCATAAATTTCCATTCATCTTGCTTTTTTTAGATGATTTTCAGCATTATTGCTCTCCCATAAATAAAATATAAAAATAATTGTATATAATTTAGTTCTCGTTTAATCGAGACGAGACGAGAATTAGAATATTAGGACGAGAATCATTCTCGTTCTCGTCCACTTCTCGCTCGTCTCGCTAGGTATGCAACTCTAGTTTTGATGTCCTTTAGTTTAAATTTATGCCTTCCCAATTTCCTCTAATTGTGACGAGACTAATATCCTAAATTAAAAATAAAGTGGATCTACATTTTCTGCGAGAATGAAAATGTCCCGGAACATTTTTTGGAAAGTGTGAAAACCTTTATTGGTAGGATTTGAATCGGATTGACAGTGGCAATAAAAGTGGGGTCTTCGTAACTAGAATGAATTCTCTTTTTATCGGAAGAGGATAGTAAAACGCAGAAATAAAATCTATAGTCTTCACGCACGGTTTAAAAAGTACAGCAGGCTATTGATATTTTGCACAATGAAGTCAGTGCAATATATAGGTAGTGATATTGCACAGGGAAAGATATGGTTCTGCGAGATATAAAATTTTGCGGTCGGCGCGGCGCGCACTACGTTGGCGGGACTCGATGGGCACGAGTGCTCGAGGGGATCGCAGCATATGGGCATGTGCCTTCGAATATATGCATGAGAATAGACCACTTGGTTCGCAAAAACGGTAAAGCATAGAATGTCGAGAGGCGAGTGGAGCTGAATTCGCAGAAAGGGATGATACATTACCTACGACCAAGGGATTCGGGATACGGATGACCAAGATCTAAACCAGACAAATTTTACTTCACCAACCATACGTTCTTGAGCAATACCCTTTTCTTTTACTTACATCCAACCTTAAGATTCCACATCTCGCATTTTAAAATCTTTTTCATTTGTTAGATTTACCCAAGGAATATGAATATCTGGACTCCATTTATTTTTTTAATGACGTGGACAAAAATCATTTTCCACTATAAGTGTATTCAGCTGATCAGCACCAATCCTGGATCTGATCATACTGTCAAGGTTATAAGAAAAAAAGTCTTGTTTTAGTAGTGTGACTTTCTTATTTCCTATCATTTTGGATACCCTGTAACTTTTTCGAAATATTTTCAACAAAATTTGCTGATTGAAGTTGGAATTTTTATTGTTCTGGGATAGCTGATCAGCGCTAGTCCTGTGCCAGACAATACCTTTCAGACTAGACGTTCTAGATAAAGTCAGAACTGGGCAAGATTAGCGCCAGACCTGGGCCAGATCTGCCAGATTTTTCCAATATTTTGGCCTTCAATTTTTTGGTCCGATTTGCAATTTTGTTTAAATTAAAATGAATTGAATCCTGAAGAGCCTCTAGTTGTAAGAATTTTGTCTTTTCCATTTGTTTATTTACCAAATTTTCACATTAAATATAAAAAATGTGGCATTTTCTACTTACCAGCTTTTACGCTTTAATACCTGTTTCTATAAATAAACATTATATAATATAAAATCAATGCATGAATCTTACAGTAAACAAATTATTTTCTTATTGTTCGGTTTAATTACTATAAATAAATTTCATCAAAAAATTGTCAAACGGTTTTATTTAAAAAAAAATATTTTTCTTGACACTGCTTCTTACTAATGTAGGAATGACATTTAATCACAAAAATAATTCAAAAGGCAACAATAACTTTGGGTATCTAATTTATGATAATAAAAATAATAATCTTTAAAAATCCTTATTAAATATTAAAGGAATTACGGTAAAAAGTAGAAAATCGACAAAGGAACGATTTAGTGTACACGACTCATAATCTCATATCGGAACTACACAAAAATACCGATTCTGCATAAATAAACTTTGCACACAAAAAAAAACTGTTGATTTTGTTTATATACATATAGAATCATTTTAAACTTTATTGAACTCAATAAAAGTCCTTTGGATTTCTTTGAAATTTGTGAAATATTTGTAAATCTGTGGCAATGATTTCAAATTCCTTAAAAATGAAATATTTAAAGTAAATTTATTCCCTAAAGTTCTCTGAAAATCCTTCGAAGTTCATTGAAATTTGTAAACTCCCGTATATAAATCACTTGAAATAAAATTAATTTCATCCCCTAATGTTCTTCAGAAGTCCCTTGAAATATCTTGGAATCTTTTGGAATAGTACAAATTCATTAAAATAAGTAGGAACAAATTAAAATTCCTTAAACATAATGGAGATTTAATAAAATCCTTCGAATCTTATGAAATACCTTGAAATACCTGTAAATCTCTTAAAATCCTTGAAATCTCTAGAAATTACTTGAAATTTCATTCTCCAGAATCAAGTTCTCTAGAAATCAATTGAAAACTTTGTAATATCTTGAAATTATTTCCAAATTCTTAAAATCTTGAACTTATTGAAATCCGATGATTTATTTGAAATCGTTTAAGACTTTTAAAATTCTGTCAAATTCCGTAAAATATGTGGAATCCTGTAAAATCCTTTTAAATGATTTGAAATCTATATTACGTACACCAATTCTCTCAATATATAAACATGATTAATTTCTATACTTATTTTCTTATAATAATTTTTTGTAAATTTGTTTTAAATTGCTGAAAAATTATAAGAAATTTATTATAGGTAAATCATTGTAGTCCTGTACTGAATTTCCTATAATACTTTTTCGTAAAGGGTGAACTACATTTTGAAAGTAAATACATATTTCACATCACTGGTAGCAAAAAAGGTTGTTGGTTTCAGTAGCTGCTCTCTAAAAGCTTCTATTTTCAATTGTGATCAGTTTTCCTCCTTTAAAATCAGAATATAACAAATAAAAATTT
>CAKNWT010332929.1:0-14537 GCA_932066315.1 Andricus coriarius
TAATTCAATCTATTATAATTTAGTTATTTATTTATTCGCTCTCATTCTGAAAAATAACCTCCAAAACAATGAGCACCCTGTCAACTTTTATGTAAGCTCATAAACTCACCACCTGGTACCTTCAACCTCCACAACCCTTGTCATTATAGGGAACAATTGTTTTACGACTATTTCCAGCAAACAAAAATTAATATTTCTACTTACAAAATCATTAATGTTCATGATGTTCAAACATAAACACATATTTATTCCTCCATTTTTCCCCTGTTCACAAATGCAAATGAAACTTTCACGTCACTTCTATTCCATTAATCAACCATTTATTCTTGAAATGCTTTTAAGTGAAAAATTGCACTATAAACAATTAACTTTTTCCTATTCAATATCATTCATCTGTATAACTTTATGCGACAATAAACAGATTATGCATGTCACGCCACCAATTGAACACTTCTGGCATTATTATCTGACTTCTTTATACACGCGCGGCCATCTTTCGAACACATTTTACTACTGTGAACAAACTATACCTTTTTCGTTGAAGTGACATTTCTACTAAGTCATGTTTCGTTGGATCGCATACCTACCCTTGGTATGCGGTTGCTTAAAATTGAATATATTAGGGTAAGTAAATGTACCCCATATGGAAATTTTGTCATGGCCCTAGCTGGGCCCAAAATAGATAAAACTTGGACCCAAATTGGAGATTTAGACAGGACCAAACCACAAATGAGACGCATAACCCGGCCAGAGCCTAACTTACCGACCGACTCGGCTCCAACTTGGCTTTATTTCTTTTTCTAGTCTCAGCCACACATTATAATTGCAAACTTTTTATTTAAAAGAAACGTTTCAAGTAGCTGAACATTTCAAGAAAAATCTTATTCCTGAAACGGCTTATTCGTTGTCAGCTTCATCTTTCGGTTGCATTCTTTTGAATTAGTGGACACCTATGCTAACATGAGAAACGTAATTAAGGTTACGTTTTCGAAACTTCAAAATCAGGTAAAATACATGGAGGAACTTAATTTTTCTCCGAGAGGATTTATTTTGCATTTCAAACTGTCAAAAAAATTCACATGGCAATATCGCACTGGAATAAACTTCTTTCGTTCGGCGCGCAAATTCAAATTTACATGAAACTAAATTAAAGCCATGGAGACAGACGGTGATGACATTTTGAAAATGTAAAGGATTCGATAATATAAATTGAAAAAAAATTATCGTGACAGAACTGGTAAACTTAATTTTTCATAAAATTATTAACAATTATTTAATTAATTAAATATTTAATTATTTTAAATTCGATTTTTAGGTATTCTACATTTTATAGATTAATTTCTTTTTTCATTTTTGATCTCTAAAGGATCACTTAACTGGCCAGCTGATTTTCTGCAAACAATATTTCAGAAAGTGTAATTCTGTAAAATAATGTATAGTTTATTAAATAAACAAGGAGTTATTAAACCAATTTTAATTAAAATTTTGGTCACGACAAGACTTTTTCATTTTCGGTATTCTGGTAATTTGAATCACACTTTAATAATTAATACAGACGAAATCACAAAAACACTCGCCAACATAACCTCAAACCAAACTACTTGTGTTCCAAAGGTTCAAGATGGAGCCCGACTGAAAACGGATTCACAGCCAAGTTAATGGCGCTGCAATAAAGAGCTGTGAAACAGAGTTGGTTTAAACTAGATTTAAGATATTTACCCTGATGCAGCCATAAAATAATTTTCCAAGTTGGGGCCAAGCTTTTATACGGGCAAACATTTGGCAATTTCCATACGGGGTTAAATGCATGTTTAGTGCTTATATATGAAGTCAATTTATACTTTTGATGGAAATCATACATAGAATGAGATATATGCTGAACTACGGTAAACCTAACCTCACTTTGTAAGTTACAGCCAAAGAAGGATTTATATATACCCTTTGGGATTGCTATATGAAAAATATTAATAAAAAAGTTTTCAACCGTATTTCGTGATGTTTACAAGGTATACGGCGCACTTTACACTTATTCACAAAATTTCTGATTTTGAAATTAGTATGTAATTGACAGAAGGTCTGGTACTCGGCTTAATGCTGCCACCTACGATTATTTTCGTATCATGACCTCGTTGAAGTTAAAATTAAAATATATCTCTCTCTATATATATAATACTTGAAAATCCACCTGAAAAATTAAGAGTATCTGTCAATACAAGGAATTCATGGAATACATGGGAACATGGAAAAATATGTGGGGATATTATCTGAATGAGATAATTTGTAGCATCAGTACAACCGAAATTTCCTGCATTAAAAATTTGGTATGATTATTAGGCCAGGCGGCAGAGCAAAGAAAATGGTCATTTTTGACATTAACTCCGACTAAATAAATGATGGATTTAAAATGTTCTTTAGGTCAATATAAGGAACCATTTTCGTTATCCCCTACCCCAACCTCTGCGTATCTTTTGGCAGTGGCGTAAACTTTCCAAAAACAGTTTTTTATTTATAACTCGTTTGTTTATGTTTTTTTATGCAAACTCCTGTTATATCCCGAAATTTTACCAAATTTGATGTAACACCTAGCTAGGCGCAATCTACCATATCGCAGATCTTTCAGGCTAACTCCAGCAACTACAAGCAAATGAAACTACCGATCTTCTCTGAGTTTGAACCTAACTATGGTAACTGCATTACGGTCGGTAAGATTGAAATCATAAGATACAAAAAGTATATAACCATGGAAGGATAATGACTCAGACAATACCGATAAGTTAGCATAGTTTCGATTAATAAGAGATTGTAATGCAGACTCTGCTGCTAAAGATCATTAAGTATATTTAATGACATGAGAATGCATGGATGTTCCATATAATCTGAAACATAAACAATAACAAAGTCAAAACTAATTATATGGAACATGATTACACACGTATGTCTAAATTAAAGTAATAAGTTACGGAAATATAATGTCATACTGCAGGTTACTATTAAAGTATAAGGGCCAGTTCCACCAACCTCGGTTAAATCATTGGTTAACTGACGGCCAGTTAAAATGAACGCTATACGCCATATATAACCGTCGATTATCGGTTTAACCGAGGATCAACTTTTTAACCGAGGTTGGTGAAATCGGCCCTAACCCACTTAATGAAGAAACATGCGCATAGTCAGACAAGATTTTAACCGAAAGTGTCTGACCAGAGATATCGCCTATAGCTAAGCTAACGTATAAAACCCAAACTCCTGAAAGGTCGAGAGTTGAGATGCGCGATCACTGTCCACGAACGCTGACGATAGCATGAACAACCGACAAGAATCGTATGACATACAATAAGGGATGTCGCGTGTGTCAAACAACATATAGTCGATCCAGAGAAGACACGACCGACCATTGAAGGTGTCAGTTAACGGGACATAATTAATCCTTTCTCAAGTAATCCGACATTCATAAATAGAATTTATTTCAAAGGAGAACGTGCCTTGGTGACACTGTGATAGGAACGTGCCTTGGTTACGTTGTGCCAGTTGCTTCGAAGAAAGTTCGTGACTTCATCGAAGTATCAAGCGTATATAGACCCCTACGCTTTCTTGTCAATCATCTTACGTTCTCGGCAGTCATACTGTTCACTTCGATCTAAGGTTAACGAATAGTTTGACAAAGTAACGGCTTCTATCTCATTGTGACCGAAAAAACACTCTGACTAAGTCGCATATTTTAAAGTTCAAATTCAAAATAGTTAACGTGATCAAGTCTTGGATTAAGTCCCTTCGGCTGAGACTTTCGGTCGTCGCAGAGTGACTTTCCGAATAAAGTCCGTAGTGTTAACGTTTGCGAAAAGAACTCAAATGTGGATCGGGTATCTGCTGTAGGACCCTGTATCGCATTACAATTACTGAAAAGTCCTCGTACACGTATTCACTGTTAAAAACATTCGGTAGAGTTCCGTCGCTCCACTACGATAAACGCGGAGTGCCAACCGACAGAGCAACTCACTCTCGCCCTTTTAAGCGTAGAAAAGTACACGTAGTTTTAATTTATGTAACTCTTAACTCTGTTCTTATTCCTTATCATAAAAGAATTTTTAAAGCAACTATCTCACACTTATTAAAATTCTGAATTTTGACACAGTCCGCGTAGGGCTGATAAGTGACACACAAACCCACAATAAATAATTGGTCAGATATTACCAGCCTGACATAATCAGCACACTGGTCTGTCTCTCTTTTCCTATTTTCCATACTACCCTCGCCTTTTTCTCGGGACGTGACACTCCGCGTCTACAAAAATTGAAGTATATACAATTCTCCAAAAAAAAAGGTTTCATTGATTTTTTTCATACGACCCATATTTTTCGAATAATAGCCGGGAAATGTCCAAAAATTTGTAAAAAAATGATGAAAACTATCACTTATACTAGTACTGAAATGACGTTGGATAAATGCATGCACTAATTGCCGTTATGATCAGTGTAAATAAGTAAATAATACATTGACAACTTATTTTTTATTTTTATACATAATTTGATTAATGGAATAAATGTTTTTATTATATACGGGTTTCACAATTTTCGAGTCTATGTATGTATGTATTTGAGACCACTAACTCGAAAAATTCAGAGAATAGCTTATTCCCTTAGTCGCTGGAATGTTGAAAAACATCTACATACATTTATGGTTTATTTTCAACCAACCTATTTATATTATTACTGTTGGAGAAAATTTAATCAGAGATAAAAAGTACGCAGAAAGTCATTAGTCAAAAAAGAAAAGTGAAAAAAATATATAAATTATTCTTTATAATAAGAATAAATAAGTATTTAAAATTCTGTGCTGTAAAGGGGCAAGTATACATATGTATTTTTATGTATGGTATGTATGCATCTGTTTATTTGTGCTTGTATATGCCTCTTTTTAATTTCAGGTATTATGTTTTGATTATTTAACTAGCATAAGAATTTTTAATTAGACCTTGCAGTTTCCCCATAAATAATTCCTGATGAGGGGGTCTAAATTGGCCCCGAAACATGTCGGTTCCCTGGTAGTATAAAAAGGACGGAGAAAGGAAAAAGTGAGAGGTTGCTTTTTGGTTGACTTTTTCTCTCTCTTCTTTCATTTAGTTATTTTTGTCTCTAATGAGCCAAACATTTTCGACTACATATAGTTTGAACAATTTTAACTGAATAGTGAAATTTCTAATGTAAAAATATCAATTGATAACGAAAAATGGCGTAGTTAAATTTTTATACAATAAAATTCATTTTTAATGAAAAACAAATGTTTCTACAAAACAGTTTAATTATGTAGCAAATAGTTCAATATTCTTCCATCACTTTAATTTTTAATAAAATATTTGAATTTTCAGTTGAAAAATTAATTTTTACCAAAAAGGAACGATTTTTTTACGGAAAAGATTAATTTTCTACCAAAAAAAGATGAATTTTCAACAAAATAAATCAACTTTAATCTAATAGTTCAATTTTCAATCCAGAAGATTCCTTTTCTACAAAAAAAGACGTATTTACAATAAATTACATACATTTTCAACTAAATAGTTTTAACAGTGGATGTGATGCTAATTTATAAAATTTTTTAGCGAAATAGTGGCATTTTGAAAGTAAAAAAGATCGACTTCCGTTTCCGGCATGAAAGTGTTAGGTGGCGGTGATTGTGTGGTGCAGATTTTAGCGAAATTGCAGTGGAATTTGAAGTGAGCTGATGGCAGAAGTGTGTAATATATAATAGAAGTAAAGAGATTGGTGATAATTTGTGAGCTTGAGACGGTTTAGGGTAGGCTAGGAGGTTAGTTTATTTGGCGCGAGGAACAGGGTGGGAGGACAAGTGCAGCCGAGTAGCGGCGACAGAGAGGGGAAGGTAGAGAGCAGCATGGAAGAAGGTATTAGAAGAAGAAGGAATTACAAGGTGGGGGAGAGAGGAAAGTTAGGATAGGAGGAATAGATGGTAAGACACTAGATGAGGAGGACATTACAGGGGAGGAAATAGTCGAGGTATTAGGGATGATGAAAGATGGAAAGGCTCCTGGTATAGATGAGATTCTAAATGAAGACTGGAAATATGGGGGGACAGAATTAAAGGAATGGGCATGGAAAATGTGCAATAGAGTATGGAGAGAAGAGGGGTGGCCAGAGTTATGGAAAGAAGGAATAGTGATGCCAATAGTGAAGAAAGGAGGAGTTTAAGGATTATAGAGGAGTGGCACTAATGCCAACACTGTATAAAGTATATGTGACAGTTTCATAGGAGAGGTTAAAAAAAGAAGTTGTGGAAAAAAAGATAGAGCCACCGAATCAGACAGGGTTTAAAAAAGGGAAGTATCTAGCAAATAAGAGGATTAAAAGGGGAAAGGGGCAATTATAGCAATGTTCATGGACCTAAAGACAGGGTTTGACTCATTAGACCGAGGCGAGATAGAAAAAAATTATGGTGAAAAAGTGGATGGTCTTGATGGCAGAGGATGAAGAAGAGATGGCGGGCTTTATGACAGGAGTAGAGAAATACTTACATGAGAAAAAGTTGAATTTACATCTAGAAAAGACAAACATAATGAGGTTGAGAAAAGAAGGAGGAAGAAAGAAAGAATGGACGTGGAGATGGAAGGGAATAAAATTAGAAGTAAAAGAATGTAAGTATTTGGGATATACCTTGCAAACAAATAGAGATCATAGAGCTCATATAAGAGAAAGGACAAAAAAGCAGCAGGGGTAATAAAACAGATATCGAGAATAGTAAAAAAAGGGGGAAAAATTGGAGAAGGAGAATGTGGTTATTTGACACGTTGGCATGGCCTGTATTAGGTTATGGAGCAGAGATATGGGAATGGAAAGAAAGGAGAGAGATTGAGAGTTCACAAGAAAGGTATATAAGGTGGACGCTAGGGTGGACTGGAGGTTACCGGGATATATTGTAGGAGAAGAAACTCAGAGGTATAAATTAAGTACTAGAGCGTGAAAGAGGGCATGGCAGTTTGAGACGAAGTTGGGAAGAACAAAGGAGGAAGTTCTTTATGACTAGAGATATAGAAGACGGGACTGGAGTAAACTATGAAGAAGTGGAGAAGGGGAGAGAGAAAGGCAATTAATAGAAACATGGGGGATAATTCAGGAATCAGAATATATTAAATGGTATAAGATGATAAAAAAGGAAGGAGAACCAAAGTATTTACAAAAAGGATGGACCAGAAGTGCAAGATTTAGATTGGGAAATGGGATAAGGGCAGGTATGTATTGGAAAAAGAAAGAGAACAGGAATTGTAGAATCTGTGAATGGGAAGAGGAAACATGGGAACATTTACGGGAAGGATGTATAAGAGGAATGGAAGATAAAGGAAGCTGGCAATAGAATGTCGTAAAGATTCTAGGGGAGAATGGTTTGGTGGAACAGTGGATGATGGAGTTAGAGCATGCTAGGGGGCGAATGAGAAAGAGTTGATGCAAAAAAATGGCAAAATGGAGGTACAAAAGAAGTGAAAGAACAAGGAAACGGAAACCGCTTAATATAGCAGCGTAAATATTTGTAAGTAATGGTTATGTAATAGCATCAGTAGATTAAGATGCGTTTGCGTTATTGCTCTCTCTCTCTCTCTCGCTGGTACTCTCGCTTTCGATCACTGGCTCACTCATTTGCTAACACGTCCCAAATTGCGCTATCGTTAACAATAGAAATAAGGATCTAGATATAAGATTTTCTGTAAATAGGTGTAAACAACTGTAAATAGTAAGGATAAAATTTTATAAAATATGTCGACGGAAGTATTGTAAGAAATGGAAGTCATGTAAATCCTAAGGGAACCCATTATGAATAAAGAAGATAAGGAAGGAACCTCTGGTTACAAAGGATGATCAACGAACTCGATCTTTCGTTCTGATCCCTAAAAACGTGCGCCAAAGCGTGTTAGTTCAAGTATATAGTTTATAATAGATTTAATGCTTTCACGATGATTCATTAGGATAAATTTAAATTAAAAATTTAAATCTTTTTTCGGGCTTCAATCGCATGCGATACTATGAATCTTACCGACGTTTCATGAACATTGCAGTTCACTTCTTCAGGGCTGACCTGAAAGTTAAGTTTCAGATTATGTTGTTCTTACATATATTCTCTACGATGCCTGTGATTGGCCAGTTATCAAAACAAAACCCCTTCTAAAAGACTCTAAACTTGACAGTCAAACAATATCTAAATTAATACCTGCTAATCCCACCTCTCCAACACTTTACGGACTCCCAAAAATCCACAAAAACAACATCCCACTCAGCCCGATCGTCAGCGCAATAAGCTCACCAACTTACAACCTAGCACGCTTTCTCGCCAAAGAATTGAATCCTTTCACAGGAAACTCTATCACGCACGTCCAAAACCCTTTTGATTTCATCAGAAAGATACAACAGATCCACATTCAACCCCAAGACATCTTAGTGAGTTTCGACGTAGAATCTCTCTTTACGAAAGTACCAATCTCTGATACAATCGATATTATTAAATCCTTTGCAAACTTTCCCTCCGATTTCATACCTTTGATAGAACACTGTCTCAATAATACCTACACTGATAGAAATGAATAGGTGGTATAACGATATTTATGATTAAATTAACCCTATTTTATTGCTGGTATAGATACAGCCATACAGGCGTCTGTTTTGGCCATCCGATTCTTGTTGCTTACGAAAGTAGACGCGCAGGCGCGATCAACATGCGCCTGTTGTAAACAAAACAAAGCGAGTCAGGTAAATCAGTCATACAGAGGGTATTGCTGAACGACAACATTTCAAAGATAGTTCCCTCAGGCAAGTGTTTAATAGAATTACACATTTAATACAATATCAACACATATATTAAATTTTTGTACCACAAATATAAATAACTTGTATTTACCATATTTCAGTAAGTGCATTTCGTACTCTTTATGAATGAAGTACACGTATTACATTATAAATATCCTCGTAATTTTTCAACCCACGATCATATGGTTAAATCAACGTTACCATTTCTATCAGTGTACTTCTCTTTTAACAACTAATTCTACGAACAAACTTCAGGAGCAGCAATGGGATCTCCAATCTTACCTGTAATATTATGCTATCGCTGTCTGGGGTTTAAGATACACTGAAATGATCGAAAAGCTTCAATCGAAGTTCTTGAAGCGGGTTTTAAACCTTCCGTCTTATACGCCAAATTATGCTTTGCGACTCGAAACTGATATACTACAATTGGCTTATGAGATTTTTAAGCTAGCTCTAAGTTGGCTGGAGAGGCTGTTGGAAATGGAGCAACAAAGATATACCGTACGCTGCTTAAAGAAATTAAACTCCTTAGCAGCTAAGCCTTCTAGTAATGTTAAGTTTAATTAAGTTTTGCAATTAAAGGAGTTTTTCTGTATCTGTAACTCTGCTTATTTATGGCCCGGACCGGATGCAATAGCCTTACAAAATAATAAAGAGACAATCTTGCATAATTTTTCAGTCTATTGAAAGTGCTCAGATTATGGTAGAGTACTAGGCTCTGGTAGTCTACAGGTGTTTCCACACTTGTCCTTAGTACCAGGCATTCAACCTTATCTTATCTTCCGTCTCCCTTTTTATGTCACAAGCACAATTGCTCAGTTGAGGCTCCTGGGTTCAATGAGAAGCTGCATTCGTATCGGAGAGTTTAAATTTATGTATGAGCCATCGAGACACTGTTCGATATGCAATCTTGGGGAAAGAGAGGATTTGTTTCATATTTTGGCTACTTGCCCTGCGTATGCGGATTTTAGATCTTCCATTTTTCAGCAGCCTCCAACTGTCACATCCAGTGGAAAATACTGGTTATACTTTCTCAACTCTAACTCTCTGAAAGAACTCTGCAAACTCGCTTTTTTTATTTCTAAAATATTGCGTCTTAGAACGTTTGTAATGGAGTCTTAGGTCTTGTCACGTCACTGTATGCGTTGCAATATCGTTTCAATGCATATCTTGTGATTGTAGTCGACGCTGTTTCTGACTTGCACTCTCTGCTTATACTTATAAAATTATATGTTCATGGCTGTATATTTACACTTATTTTTAATGGTCAACGACCATGAAACAAATTATTTTCTATTAACTTTCATGTGGAAATTTTGATTCTCCATATTAGAAATCTTCAAAAACCTTTTTGAATTTTCTCAAGAATCTAAGGAAAATGATATTTATATGAGTCAACTTGAAAAATAAATAGTCATTCGAAATACTGATTTGGTCTTTAAACAAATGTTCCCTTTCAAGCCAGGAAAAACTTCCCGTGCGCGTAGTACGCGATTGATGATGCTAGTTGTTTAAAATCTCATATCCCAAATTTTGTATTTACTATGCTATAAACACGGCCAATAATGTGTGAACATGTAAATAAGATTTTTAAAGACATTGCTGTTTGAATAAAATTTCAAAATTGCAAGTAAAAAAAAAAAATTTTAATAATTATTTACTATTATTCAAACAATCACTACATTAATAATCGCACGCTAATAAAATTCGTATTTGCTGTGGGTTCGAACCCCCTACCTACTCATTCGCAACTCCTAACAAAACCTCGTAGCTAATTTAACTCGGAGTATTAAAAAAAATCTCAAATATAAGCAACAGCTGTGTAGGGTCCCGTGACAAATTCTTGTGACCCGTTTTATAAAGATTTGTTTGCTTTTAAAATTTTAATCATTTACGGGTTCAGATTTTCTTCTTTTCTAATGAATGGATTCTTTTTAAAATAAATTCGCTTTTTTTTCTAGAATATCGATAATTTGAAAATTCCAATTTCATAATTTCGTAAATTTTAAATTTCCGGAGTTTTACATTTATAATGTATGGAATTTCAAAATTATCAAATTTCGAAAATTAAGTTTTAAAATTATGGAATTACAAATTTCGGGATCTTTATCACTTTGAAAACTTTATAATTTTGGAAATTTCAAATGACGAAAAATTTTTTAATCGCAAATTGTTTTTTGGTTATAAGTTCTACTAGATTCAAGATTAATAAGAAGTTAGATAGCTATATAGAATACGTTTATATAAGTTATATAAAGTTAAATAAGTTGTAATTCACTAATAAATTAATATTTATTAATCCTTATTCACTAACCGGCGTTATATGTTAAACAGATTGGCTGGTGGTATACAGAAAATGTCGCTGCATGCGCACAGTAGCGACTGTACAGCTACATTTTATAGAACTGAGGTCTATAGATCTCATATTGAAGTAGTTCACAAACACTTAATACCTCAAATCGAATTTCTATGAGATTTTTAAACATGTTTTCAAAAAATTTTCTATGCATTTGACTTAATTGAGGTATTTAAACCTTATAATGATGTGATTACAAACTCTCAGTACCTCAATTGTGATTTCTACGAAAGTGTTCAACATTTTTCCATGAATTTCTCTATATATGTTATTGAATTTTTTTAATCGGCGTTCAATATAAAGTTCACAGAACTCTTGTAGAGGTAATTCAGATTTGTTCTACATTAAATCCTGAAAGTTATACAGAATATAGAAAATTTGTTCAGGGTTCGCTCTCATCCTCGACTCTTGAAATAATTCAAGAAAGTTTAAAGCACATTTTTTTCCATGTAGTCAAGGAAATTAAAGATAAAAGCAGAACAGAAGAAGCAGAGAAATTAGAACACGACTTCAAAGGAACCATGAAACATATTTAAAGAGATAAAAAAAAATTAAAAATACAGAGCTTGTGAGCATGAGAAACAACAAAGGTAAAATGCTGCATGATACAGACGGGATGGTGAATGCTTTAAAAGACTATTTCAAAGAATTATAAGGAGGTGAAGATATACGACAACAGAGCTGCGAGATAGAAAATAATACATTAGAAAATCCAATTGAAAATGTCTGCGTCACTGAGGTTATTGATATAATTAAGAGTTAAAAAAATTTTAAGGCTGCTGGTGTTGACAGTATTGGCGCTGAAATGCTTAATTACGGTGGCGAATACATATCTCACAGGGTGTGCGAATTGATAAATTTATGCATCGAGACGGAAATAGTCCCAGAAGATTGGAGAAAAGCGATTATCGTACCAATATACAAAATAAAGGGAGATAAAAACAACTGCAAAAATCTGCCCGCTGCGCGGGCACATTCTCATCGCACGCCGCGCGGGCACATTCTCATCGCACGCCGCGCGCGCCGCTCGCTTGACGCGGAATTTTGAGCGCAGCAAAGGGCGCGCGAATGTTGATTCTCGCGCTTCGCGCTCGATAACATATATACCTTGCACTGCGCGCGCAGTCTTTGTATTTCCACCCACATTTATTCGCAGGCCTTTTGAAATTAAAGGTCAAAGCATCAGCAACTGTAATTTGGTGATTATGAATTCTCTTTTGTTAAAGCTCCTTCGGCTTTAATTAACACATTCTCATCACGTGTCTCGTGCTCTGCACTCGATTTGATCGAAAACGCGAACTTTTCTACATTATTTTCAGCTTTAGAATATCAAATGTATATTATATTTATTTATTTACCTCGGTCTTGGACTGCTTATTCAGATATTGCAAAATAATGTACACATTTTATTTTTTATGATTACTTTAATATTCATTTCTTATTTTGCATTACATTTTATTCGCAGCTACCCTCAAGAATGTATCATTTAAATAAATTTATCTTATTACAATTCATAGCATGCTTTGGCATTGAAACATACGTATTTTCATTGGCTTGTTCTTATAATTTGAAAAAAGTGTATCCTATTTTAAAAAAAAATGTTACTAAACATTTGATTGCAACTTCTGTCGTCTTGCCATAATTTTAATGTATTTTCAATGTTATTTTTTCACGATTTAAACTAAAAATACGCATCATAGCGTAAGGTGGTTCCAAGAAAATTTTTGGATATATTTTAGGCGACAAATTTGGTTAAGTAAAGTGTTATTGTAGCTTGTGCCCTTCTTCCAAGCAGTAAATTTTTTTATTTTAAATATATTTTTATAACAAGAGCTTATAACATATTTGAAGATAGTTTTTGATAAAAAAAATTTTTTTTTAATTTTTTTCTACTCCCGTGTAGTTTTTCCAAAAATGTATTTGTTATATTCCTAATCTTATTTTATGCGACTAAATAAAAGTCTACTCGTCCTATCAAAAAATTACTAATGACAAATTTGTAGATCGTTTTTGGGTGAACAACTTTTGTCCATTATTTTTTTTTTCGTACCTTGTGTCGCTTTTCAAAAAATTTAATTCTTTCACTTTAAATGTTATCTTTTACGATTAACACTAAAACTACCCGTCATATCAAAATATTATTGATGACAAGTTTCGATAAGTTTTCAATCTTTTTCGGAAGAGGAACTTTTGTCTATTCATATTTTTCATAGCATGCGTCCTTTGTCCAAAAATTTAATGTTTTCATTCTCAATGTTGTTTTTTACGAATAAAACAGAAACTGCGCATCTTATTAAAAAATGACGCAAACAAAATTTATAGCTCCTTTTTGGAGTAACAATTTTTGTTGAATTATTTTTTTCTGTACCTTGCATAGTTTGACCGCAAACTCAAGCAAACTTTCAAGCAAATTCAAAAGGTTGTTTGGGTCGTCTTTCAAAATTTATCCGAAATACAAACGAAGACATCGTCAACGACGACAGGCAGATAGACACCGAAGTATGAGAATGTAAGAATTCATTATTTTTTGTGCGAACAAGATTTGAACTTTTGATTTTTTTTTAAACTCAAAGAGTCGTCATGCTAATCTTGTAGGGCTATCAAAAAGTAACACTTTTTTCGTCTAGACTTTTTTTCATATCGTGCTTTATTTGGCTAAAAATGTTAATTTTTTTTTGGGGGGGGGGGTCGAAAATGCTATAACTCTGACAATTTTCGATTCATTGAAAAAAGTCGCTAACACAGATTGTTTTAATTTTGGAGTACGGCGGATAGCCACCCATTGAAATTTCTAAATAAAAAAAAAGTTCAAACATTTTTGAAGATGCTCGAACTTTTTGAATTTCTATATAAAATTGCTGGTTAACGAAACCGATCTTTCTTTTTGGTCCCTGAAACTGTGTGCCAAAGCACAATCCCGTCCAATTAGCCTTTCAAAAATTTATCCGATATACAAACGACGACGGCATCGACGACAACGACGACAACGACGACAGACGGACAGACACCGACGTAAAAACTATTTTTTCCGACTCAGGGGGCCTCAAAACGTCGACATTTGATGGAATCCGCGAAACTCGTTTTTCACATAAAATCAATACCTTCTCATTATGATTAGAATGTAATAATTACAGAAAATACGAGGGATTGCATGAAAAAATTGTAACGGTTTGTTTTCTTACATTGTTTAAATTTAAACTTTCTGATTCTACTTTAATTGATTATCTAACTAAAGATATATCTGACTTCAAACAATTAACATGTTTCTAAATTGAACACATACATTTTTTTTAAATATGACGAGAATAGAGGAGTTGATGTATGGGATGTGATAAAATAATGTTTTTTTATATATGCTCTTTAAGTCAGTAAGAGGGAAC
>CAKNWT010332930.1:0-14059 GCA_932066315.1 Andricus coriarius
GTCTCCTCGTACCAGACCTCACTCTTCGGTTGAGCCTTCTCCTCCTACTGAGTCTCATCTTCGGGTCAGGTTCAGGTCTCCTCCTGTCAGACATTATTCTCCGGTCAGGCCTTCTCCTCTTGCTGAGCCTTCTTTTCCTGCCACGTCCAGGACTCCTCCTATCAAGCGTCGTTCTTTACTCATACTTGGATTTGATCCTAAACACCTTGGACTTATTCGGCTTATTCCACACGCCAATCCGCACCAGAGATTCGAAATTCGTAAATTTACTTTTCCTATCGATATACCAATTCATTTAAAAGGAGCACGGGGTGCCGCTGTGCCCATGCCAATCGAAGAGCGAAATGTTTTAACAACAACCACTGGTGACATCATGGCAATTTTGGAGGGTAAATGTCATCTTCGTGGAATATATAAGAGTACAATGAACACCCCCGCTACAAAACGGGTAAAACTAAACATGGACAGTGGCGCGATTGAAGATATGACTGCAGAAGAAGTCGCGGAAATTCCCTTAGGCAACCGAAGCTCAATCTTCAAAAAATTTTGTGTTCTAAATGTAAACGAAATTTCTCCGCATGTATAATAGTTCTCAAATAAAGAGAGACCACCCTCAAGTAAACTTTCTTTAGTTCACTTCGTCCAATAAATAGCTAGAATTCAAGATGCAGTTTTTTCAAATCCACAAATTCACTTCTCAATTAATGTTTGAAGTCGACACGTACAAGAAACTTAATGTTGATTTTTCAAATTGCATACCAACAATATTCGATAACGAACATGGTTCGTTTCTCAAAGTCAAGGAGAACTATGTCAGGCCTTCAGTGCGCAACAGAAACAATCGTCGAGAATATGAAGTTCCATTATACGTGGTACTTGATAGTCCCGGGGGTACAGAAAAAACTGTTCTACACTGACTATTAATTCATTATTTTATTGAAAATGGGAAAAAATTAGTGTCAATGGCATAGACTGGTATAGAATTAATTTTACTCGCTTGTAGTATGACAAGCAGACCAAAGAGACCAAAAGAGATGAATTCTAAATTCAAAATATAATAGTAGAATTTTCGAAATAAAAGACGAATCGTGGATATAAAACCAATATATAAATAATATGGACATCCTAGGACTGTTGAGAGGTGGGGACGCCACTTTACCGCTGGCTGACATTTCTGAAGGGTTGTTATTCTCTATTTCTCTCAGAAGTCGGTAGTGTAACAAGAAGCTTATGTCGTTTTTTCAAAAACTAAATTTTTAATTTTTGATGCATTTTTATAACAAGAGCTTATAACACATTTGTAGATCTTTTTTGGTTGAACAGCTTTTGTCTTTCAACTTTTTCCGTCTCTTGTGTTATTTTTCCAAAAATTTAATTTTTTAATTTTTATTCTTACTTTTTACGATTGAAAAAAAAACTACTCGCCCTTTCTAAAAATGATAAATAACAAATTTCTACATCCTCTTTCAGTGAATAAGTATGAATATTTTTTTTTCTTGTTTCGTTTTCCAAAACATTACATTTTTTTATTTTTAATGTTATTTTTTACGATTAAAACATAAGCTAAGCGTCCTATCGAAAAATTGTTAATGAAAAATTTGCAGCTGTTTTTTGGATGAGCAACTTCTGTCTATTCATTTTTTCTCATAGCTTGTGTCGTTTGTCCAAAAATTTAATTTTTTAATTTTTAATATAGACTACAGACTACAGACTACAGAAAAACAGACGGACAGACACACATCTCCGTGAAAATCGATTTTTCTGACTCAGGGGGTCTCAAAACATGGAGATTTGATAAAAACCGACTAAGTCAAATTTTACATACAACCAATACCTTCTCATTAGGATGAGATTGTAAAAAATTCGAACGTATTATTATTAAAGTATTATTTCATAACATTACTTCAAATCCTGTCAATTAGTACATTTATCTGGAGTTTTATACAGTCAATATTTTTGAACATTTACCTATTATCACATGCAAATCGAAACTCTAGATTGAACTGAAGATTTCGGAATCAAACTATAATGAAATATAAATAGCCCAGAATGATAAGAAAAACAATGACAATCAATGAGATCACGACTATAGAATACATGTCTCATATACTCTAAAGAAGCACTAGAACATTCTTTAGTCACAGTGTTGATTAAATTCTTCAAGAACACATTAAGAGGATTTTTGTCTAATTAGAAATATGAGGATTCTTCATACTCTTGTCTTATCCTTTTCTGTTATCTTCAATTCTATTGGTGAATATGATAATATATCTATAATTTTATGTATATTTTTCTAAACTATTTATAAATCATAATTTGTTGGACTTAATCTGCATGCTATCCAAATTGCTATTTCCTTCCAAACTTTATTTGAATTTGCCCGAAATATACACGAATTTAATATGCAAATTAAAATGTGGAGGTGTACAACTGATACCCCCCCCCCCCCCATGGGGAAAGCTTACTCAAAACGATCAAATGCTTTACAAGACATGTCTACGTGGACAGATAGTACAATCCTAACTGTTCAGTTGCACATATGGTACCGTCCAAAATGTGCACGTGCACATCTGGTAACACACGAAACTATGATTGTGCAAATATTGTACGGTCATAATTGCGCATATCAAAATTTAGTTTGCACAGATGTTATCCTTCCCACGTGCACACCTGACTTTAAAAATTTTAAGATTTATTTATTTATTTATTCTTAAGGACTACAGATGTATAAAATTCTGTAGTAAAAAGATTAAAACTGTCATAAATAAGTTTGTCTTGAGTTTGACTTGAAGAAGAAAAATCTCGACTTGAAGACAGCAAATGAAGTCCCGCTGGCGGCCAGCGACGAGATTTACCAAACTGTCTTGGCTATATCTTGGCTATGTCTTGGATGAAGACTTAGCTAAGACGAATTATTTTTACTCAAGGTGGCCTCATGTTTTTAGACAAATTATAGCTTGTGTGATAATTAATGATAGTCATTGTACGGTCGGGATACAACACACTTATGAAGATCTTATGAAGACCTCTTTAATTCATACCGTCCTTTTAGAATTTTTATTTTGCATATATATAGGAAAACTAAAGTGAAATATATCATTTTTATAAGAGAAAATCTTCCTCAAGCCATGATAAATCGATGGGTGCAAACAGGACTATTCCATCATTTGGATCTACGCCTTTATGATGCCAGAACCAAATGATGGAATAGTATTATTTGCACCCACCGAATTATTTGTACCAGATTTCGGACTCGTATATGTTGTGATTTGGGACAAACTAATAAACTTCGGTTTTTATCCTCATTCGCGTGCAGCACCGAGAACTTAGAAAAAGCTTATGGTTTCTCTGGGAGAAGTTTCCCAGGGTAAACATAGATCAATGTCTTCAAACTTGCCTCATAATATATAGTCAAAGCTGTTTCTTGTATCAGAGCTGAGTTCACAGTTCGATTGCTTACCTAATGGTAACCCTATTCCTGGTGTTCCTCGTTCCGGATCTTCTCATTCTTCGGACAGACACGGTGCTCCTGAAAAGTCTCTTCCTCCTGCTGAGACTTCTCGTCGTGTCAGGTCAAGGTCTCCTGCTGCCAGATCTCATTCTCCGGTCAAGCCTTCTCCTTCTGCTGAGCCTTCTTCTCCTGCCACGTCCAGGGCTCCTCCTATCAAGCGTCGTTCTTCACTCATACTTGGATTTTATTCTAAAGACCTGGGCCATCTTCGGCTTATTCCACACACCAATCCGCAACAGCGATTCGAAGTTCGTAAATTCACCTTTCCTGCTGATATAACTATTCATTTGAAAGGAGCACGGGGTGCCGCTGTGCCCATGCCGACAGAAGAGCGCCATGTTCTAACAACATCCACTGGTGACATCATGGCAATTTTGGAGGGCAGTAGTCATCTTCGTGGAATATACATAACGAATACAATAAGGGTTCTCTTTCCGAAACGGGCGAAACTAAATATGTACAGTGGCGCGATTGAAGATATGACTCCAGAAGAAATCGAGCAAACTCCCTTAGGTACCCGATGCCCAATTGTAAAGAATTTTAGTATTCTAAGGGTAAACGACATTCCTCCACATAATTGATTTGATTTAATGACAATGCACAAATTTGATATAATATTATTTGTGATCAAAAGAATGATAAAAATGTTACGAGCAACAGGTATAATTACATAAAAAGAGTCAGTGCAGTGTATTACACGTCTTGAGGCTTTAATCTCTTATGAATTCCTCAGTCTCTCTTTTTCGGGAACAGATAAAAAGTTGGGGTTTAGTTTCAAGATTAACAACTTTTGAGTAATTAAATTATTTTGAATACAAAATTGAATATCAAAATGTTAAACGTTGAATAAAACGCTCCCACGATTATTTTATTTATTTTGTGCGTACAAAGTTGGTTGGAAGCAAGTTGTTCCTCAAGTAACACAGCTTTCTTAATATGAACAAAATTTGTTATATTTTCTATAATAAATTATTATAAATAGTAATTTTTTTATACGTACAGTTGTCGGAAAATCTTCAAAAATTCAAGTATAACCGTTGGAACAGGAGCATGCCAATTGATTTCTTACCAATCTTCTACATGAGATAGGTGTTACTTGCACAAAAATATTGTTTCAAACAATACTTTACCCATAAAAGTAAGGAGCATATCGAATTCGATAAATCGGGATAAGATTTTAAAAAGGGACCTTGAAAATGTTTGATCTTCTAGATAGTACCAAGTACCATCTACAATTTTTTCTTCACAGTCATTAATAGTCTGTTTGAATATTCACATATAATCTAGACTAACTGCGTCACGACCTCTATCGAACGTCGAGCGAACAAACCTGACGCTCGAAACGCATTTTCGGAGCGACTGACGTTCGGCGTCACGTTTGCGATGTTACTCAACATTTTCAGATAGTTTAAGCCAATTGTTGATATTTTGAATATTTGTGGAGAGTTATAAAATGTGGAGAACATGGCGGAGAGTGGGCTAAGTGATTTTCGATTTAATCTTAAACGTCAAAGTCGATACCCTAGCGGCCGAAAGTGTCAGTGACCGTCCCCATATTTGCGCGTTAAATATGCGCGTGAAAATTAAAAGGCATTTCCGGAGTGAGTGAATGTCGGTGAGTCGCTCCCAGCTGAAAATTCCTGTACCGGAATCTCTGAGGATCCTGCACATGTTCCTGTACACGAATCTGTACAAGGTAACATTGACGGTTCTTGTGCAGGAATTTTGCGAAGAATACTGTACATGATCCTGCAAAGGAACCTCCACCTACAAAGGAATCTTTGAATGATCCAGTATAGGTTCCTGTACAGGTTCCTTTGTGAAATGAATTGGGGCGCGGGATCCTGTACAGACAGGTATAGGGTCCTTTATAGATAGCAATCGCGAAAACTCATGTCGCTTACAGCTATAAAGTTGCCTTCCTTTTATTCCCTTGAAGATCGAACTCACTATCGAGAGAGCCAAGCTAGTATTGAACCCTCGCGGATTAGTTCATATGTAGGTTCATGTATAGGTCCTGAGCAAGTTCCTGTACATGAACCGGCGTCTCAATTCGGTCTGTGAAGGAATCTGTACAGGATCATTCAAAGGATAAATAGCATGGAGGTTCCTCTGCAGAATCATGTACAATTTCCATCAACAAATTCTTGCACAGGAAGCGTCAAGATCACCTGCACAGATTCGTGTGCAGGTTCGTTTACAGGAATTTTCGGCTAGGTTCAGCGCTATATATGCTGCTTATTGAATTAAAACATATTTTTAGTAAGTTTAAACTTCTTCCCGATATTTCGAACATGCTTGGAGAGTGTAGTGCATAATAGAGAACATGGTGGAAAATAGTGCAACAAATTTTATCATTCAATAATGATGCAGAAGGTAACGAGATCTGTGATAAAACAAACAAACAATTTTTCGCAAGGAAAATTGGCTACAAATAAGCAAAGATCTACATTACCGGAATTTACTTTTTACAAAACTCTCGTTCACATTAATTCTTTTGCATGTGTCCGATCTGGATTGTAGTCAGTTTGGTCAAATTGTAGTCCATGTATCTGGTATAAATACCTACATTACTGGCTTTAAAAAAAAAACGAAAATCAAATTTATATCTACACGAAATGGGATATTGACTCGAAATTTGGGGAAATTAAATAAAAGGTACGTAAGACAGTTTATCTGGTCATAAATGTTTGTAATTACTAAATAAAAATGTATTGAAAGATTTTTTTTGTGCATACAAACATGTTGTACCAGGTGAAATTATTAGGTACCTTCTATTTCTTTCTTAGATCAGAATAAATTATAATATGCATAATATCATACCAGATAAACTGACAAATTATATATTTTTATAAATGTATGCAGAATAAAGTAAAATTTTAATAATTATCCTTTAGAAATCTGTGTGAGCAACAACAACACGTTCGTCGTAAACTTAGGCCTAAAAAAATCAAAATAATTCAAATACACTTCCCTGTCAAACGACATTTTCGGGTCTGACTTTTTTAAAGTACAAAAAATTTCCCTCATTATCCAGAATTAATCACTTTCTTAGAGGAATAATTTAACCCAATTTGATATGGGATAAAATAAAGAATTCATTATTTCAAATTTCAACGAAGGTGAACTTAAAAAAAATATATAAGAAAAATAATAATTACAGTAATCATTTGATAATAGTTCTAAAATATTATGCTAATTTTTTATTTTTTTAGAACTTAAATTCCTACTAGAATCCTGTGCTACTAAAAGTTTACAAGAAATAAATTTGTTAATTAATGGTAGCATCCCTTATGAAAAAGAAGTATTGGTTAGTATTGGATCAAATACTTTTTTGGCGAATAAGTATTGGAAATCAAATACTTTTTCGCGAATAAAGTACTGTATCCTATACTTACCAATACTTCTTTTTCTTAAGAGATGGTTTCAAAAAGATCCTTAAAATTAAATTTTATTTATCGGATATCGCCTTATGATGCTATACAAGTATTTTTTATAACGAGAAAAACTCTCAAAACGATATTTTTTCTAAAATTTCAAACTTTTATTGTTTGGAATTAAAGAACATACATTTCCAGCGTATTATTATTGAAGTATTATTTCCTGAAATTCCTTCAAATCTCATCACAATTTTACGTGAAATAATATAAAGATAAAACGAATTCTTAATTCTTGACCTCAAAATCTCCATGATTGGGATCTACATTTAAATTAATACATTTACCTGGAGTTTCATACATATATTTTTTCGGAATAAAATTGTAATTAAATGTAAATATCTCAGAATGATAAGACTAACACTTTTAATCTGAGATGACGACTATAGAATATGTAATATTATATAATCTTATAGTCTTATATAATCTGAGGAAGCACTAGAATATTCTTTATTAAGAGTGTTAATCAAATTCTTCAATAATACATTGATAGGGTTTTTGTCTAATTCGAAATATGAGGATTGTGCTAACCCTCGTCTTACCCTTTTCGGTTATCTTCAATTCTATTGGTGAATATAATAATATAAAATATTTATAATTCTATGTACATTTTTTTAACCTATCCGCAAATCATAATTTTTACGATTCAATCTGCCTGCTATCCAAATTGCTGTTTTCTTCCAAACTTTATTTTAATTTGTCCGAAAGAAGCACGACTTTAATATGCAAACCAAAATCTAGAGGGACACAAATGATAGTGCAATCCTAACTTTGCAGTTGCACATATGGTAACACTCGAAAGTGCACGTCTCACTCAAAATGACGAAATGTCTTACTAGACATGTCAACGTGGACATATTAATTTTGCACTTGCACATATGGTACTTGCCCAATCGTGCACGTGAAAAGATTGTACTCTCCCAATTGTAAATATCATAATTCAGAGGTTTACATATGGTACCGTCCTAAATGCGTACGTGCACATATGGTAACACTTGATACTATGAATGTGCATATATGGTACCTCCGCACTTGCATGCCTAACTTAAAAAGATCACACACGTCTGCGTGGACATATGGTACACTCCTAACCATGCACTTGCACATGTGTGACACTTCTCACTGAGGAAACATTTTTAGAAAAAACGAAATTCAATCACACATGCGAAGTTTTCTACAAAATGTATAAAAGAGACAATAGATGAAATGGATAGTTAATTAATTTGAATGTGTTCTACGTCTAGGTCTTTTTAATGTCAGAACCAAATGATGGAATAGTCTTATTTGCACCCATTGAAATATTTATACCAAATTTCAGACTCGTATATGCTGTGATTTGGGACAACCTTATAGACTTCGGTTTTTAGCCCAATTCGCGTGCAACACCCTGACTTCAGAAAAAACTTATGGTTTTTATGGAAGAAGTTTCCCAGGGTAAACATCGATCAATGCCTTCAAACTTGCCTAACAATATTGTCACAGCTTTTCTTGATATACCAACATACGATTATCTACTCTCCGAAAAATGCAATATTCTGTTTCTTGTTGCAGAGCTGAGTTCACAATTCGATTGTTTGCCTAATGGCGACCCTATTCCAGGTGTTCCTCGTTCTGGATCTTCTTATTCTTCAGACAAACACTGTTCTCCTGAAAGAACCCTTCCTCCTGCTGAGACATTTCATCGTGTCAGGTCTAGGTCTCCTCCTGCCAGACATTATTCTGCGGACAGGCCTTCTCCTCTTGCTGAGCCTTCTCTTCCTGCCAAGCTCAGGGCTCCTCCTATCAAGCGCCGTTCTTTACTCATACTTGGAGTTGATCCTAAAGACCTTGGACTTATTCGGCTTATTCCGCACACCAATCGGCTCCAGCGATTCGAAATTCGTAGGTTCACTTTTCCTGCCGATATACCACTTCATTTGAGAGGAGCACGTGGTGCCCCTCTGCCGATACCGACCGAAGAGAGATATGCTTTAACAACAACCACTGCAGACATCCTGGCCATTTTGGAGGGTAGAAGGCATCTTCGTGGAATATATCAGATTACAATGAGCGTTCCCTTTACAAAACGGGTGAAACTAAACATGGACAGTGGCGCGATTGAAGATACAACTAAAGAAGAAATTGAACAAACTCCCTTAGGTAACCGAAACCCAATCTCAAAGAATTTTAGTATTCTACGAGTAAACGACAGTCCTCCACATCATTAATTTAATTTGGAAAAACATGGAAAACTTTAATATATTTTTTTCTGATCAAAGTATGTTCACAACGTTATAATAATGATTATCAGATAATAGTTTTCAGAAAAGTGACATCACCGTCATGTAAACTTTTTCACTTCAATTCGTCCAATCAATAGCTAGAATTTAGGTTGCAGATTTTTTAAATGTACAAATTCACTTTACAATTGATGTTCAAAGTCGATACGGACAAGAAACCTAATGTTGATTTTTTAAATTGCATACCAACAATATTCGAACAGCATCCCCGGAGACATGTCTAAAAAAAGTTCAATAGGTTATTTTTTAATAAACTTTTGTGCTATATGAAAATACCTTTGTAATATAATATATATCATGACATTTTTCTGCTTCAGAATATTCAAATCATAATTTTGTCTCTCCCAATAGCAAACTTTTGTACTTTTCTTTTGACGAAATAAATAGGAATTGTTTAGAAGTACATGGGTCGTGCCTTTCTGAGGGTGTTTCAGATTTTGGAAACGTATTGGCTAAACTGCCATTGTCGGCAAATGACTTTCTTGCCAGCGCGGGCGCCAACAAGGAAGTTCGTTGCCGGCTGTTCTTTTCCTCCCAAGTCAGAACTTCCGTAAAGCGTGTAGCGGTGTACTTTTGAGTGAAAATCATTTTGTCACCAAGTAGGATTTATGTTCAAATTCCATAATATCTAACGACAGCAAATTTTTATTTAATGTCAATTTTGAAAACGAAATAAAAGAAAATTTTAATAATTATCCTTTAAAAATCTGCCATTAGCAACAGTGACATGTTAATCGTCAGGTTAGCCCATCCTTATGCTTTAAAACTAATATTGTTTCAGATAATGATAATCTTTATAATAAGATTAGATTGTGTGAAATTTAAAAATATATATTTCGAACGTATTATTAATAAAGTATTGTTTCTCGTTATTCCTTCAAATCCGATTAAAATTTGACTTGAATTATGTAAAAGATTAAACAGGGTTTTATGAATCGTGCCTAAAATTTCCATAACTGGGATCTAAATTTTAATTAATACATTTATCTGGAGTTTTATTCCTATATTTTAAACATCTACTTATGATCACATTCAAATCTAAACTCTAGATTAAATTGCTAATTTCTTATTAAAATTATAATGAAATATAAATATCGCAGAATGATAAGAAAAACGCTGATAATATATGAGATAATCACTATAGAACACATGTATTATATACTCTGGCGAAGCACTAGAATGTTCTTTAGTTACAATCTTAATCAAATTCTTCAATAATACATTAATAGCCTATTTGTCTAATTAGAAATATGAAGATTTTTCATACTGTTGTCTTATACTATGCGGTTATCTTCAATACTATTGGTGAATATATTAATATATGTCTATAATTTTAGATATATTTTATCAAGCTATCCTCAAATTATAATTTGTACAATCTAATCTGCATGATTTCCAAATTGCTGTTTTCTTCCAAAGATTATTTGAGTTCATCCGAAACAAGCATGAATTTAATACGTCAATCAAAATGTGGAGGTGTGTAACTGATACCCCCCCCCCCCTAACCACATGTGCAAGTCTTACTGAAAACGATCAAATTTCTAACTAGACATGTCTACGTGGACATATAGTACAATCATAAGTATTCAGTGTAACATATGGTACCTTCCTCACTGAGCACGTGAAAAGATTGAACTCTTCCACTTGTGCACATCATAATTTAGAGGTGCACATATGGTACCGTACTAAATGCGTACGTGCACATATGGTAACACTCGAAACTATGAATGTGCAATGATTGTACGGTCCGAACTGCGCATATCAAAATTTAGATTTGCACATATGGTACCCTCACCACGTGCACGTCTAACTTGAAAAGTTAATTAATTTAAATGTTTTATTGGCATTAAATTTGATTCTGTAAGGGCATCGACAAAATTTTAGAATTTCAAGCTTCATTCATTCAAAAGTTTTTCCATTCTTTTATGAATTATTTAGTCATTTTTCAATTTTTCATGTCAGCCAATAGTCAAAGTTACTTTCTACATGATACTGCATTTAATAATGATTATTGATATGCATTACAATCTTTAAGGATTAGTCCCGTAAAAATATTAGGCGAGACTTTGGAGTCGAAGATGTAAGTCTTGAGTTTCTGACTAAGGTTTACGACGGGTTTTGAAGACAAGTCAAGGTGGCCTTGTCTTAAGACTGATAAATCTGATAAATAATTCCTGATAAATACACCAAATTTTTTCTAAAACTAACATCTTCTTTTTCACATGAGATAAGGTTTTCGGTTATGAAGGAACTAAAATCTTATTTGCTTTCTACTGCGGGTCCAAAGCAATTGAACCATGTGGCAATTTTGCATGTTTATTATAAGCTGGCTGATAAAACAGATATAGAAAAACTGATGGACGAATTTATTGTTAGAAATACGAAACGAATGAATGTGTTCGCTTTATCGAAAGATGTACATTGTACAACCTTGAGAAATTCATCGCGACAAAATCACTTATTTGTGCTTTTTCCGTGTATCCTTCGTATGATGCATTGCAATTTTTCAAAAAACGTTGGCCCCCCCTCCCCCTATGAAACTTTAGCTTGAACATATCTTGATATACTAACATACGATCGTCTGTGTTTAGAAGATTTCAATCCTCTTTTTCTTATTGCAGCGCTGAGTTCACAGTTCGATTGTTTACCGAATGGCGACCCAATTCCTGGTGTGCCTCGTTCCGGAACTTCTAATTCAACGCGCAGACACCGTTCTCCTGAAAGGTCTCTTTCTCCTGCTGAGACTTCTTGCCATGTCAGGACCAGGTCTCCTCCTGCCAGCCCTCATTCTCTGAGCAGGCCTTCTTCTTCTGCTGATCCTTCTTTTCATGCCACGTCAAGGGATCCTCATATCAAGCGCCGTTCTTTACAAATACTTGGATTTGATCCTAGAGACCTTGGACTTATTCGGCTTATTCCACATGCCAATCCGCACCAGCGATTCGAAATTCGTAGATTCACTTTTCCTACCAATATACCAATTCATTTGAAAGGAGCACGTGGTGCCGCTCTGCCCATGCCAACTGAAGAGCAAAATGTTTTAACAACAACCTCTGGTGACATCATGGCAATTTTGGAGGGAAATACGAAGCTTCGTGGAATATATGCGGGTACAGTGAGCAACCCCTATACAAAGCGGGCGAAACTAAACATGGGTAGTGGCGAGATTAAAGATATGACTGAAGAAGAAATCGAAGAAACTCCCTTAGGCACCCGATACCGAGTCTCAAGAACTTTTAGCATTCTAAGTGTGAATGATATTCCTCCACATAATTAATTTAATTTTTAAACTCATGTAAAACTTGAATATATTTTATCTGATATAGGCAGGATAAGCGCACTTTTCCTGCTTGCGGAGCGGCAGTAAAATAGTACTTTACTGTACCGCGCCTAGCGACACGTCAGTGATAGCAAGGATGAAGAAGTGAGTGAGAAGTAAAAGAAAAGTGGAAGATAAATTCGCGCTTGTTCTGCCTATTTTAAATATAGTATCATAATCTACTATTTTTCCGATCCAAAGTAGGATTAAAATGTTATAATAACGATTTACATATAATAGTTTTCTCCTCGAACATCATTCGAGGAGAAAAGTCTAAAAAAAAAGTTAATCAGGTTATTTTTTGATAAACTTTTGTGCTATATGAATATACCTTTGTAATAAAATATATAATAACTTTTCTCCTTAAAGATATTCAAATCATAATTTTCTCTCTGCCAATAGCAAACATTTGTCTTTTTTTTGACGAATAAAATAGAAATTGTTTAAAAGTACATTAGTCTTTACTTTCTATACTTTCTGACGGTGTTTAAGATTCTGGGATCGTAGTGGGTAGCCTGTCAGCGCCGATAAGAAAGAAAAAACAATTTTCTTTAGTTAATTTTACGGAAAAATGTACTGTAAAATTAATTAAAAAGTAGGTGGACGGCTAATTGATTTCATTAATAACAAAATTGATCAAAACAAATCAAATTGATTCAGAACGAGCGATGTTCTAAAAATATTTGTCAACAACTATTAAATATGTTCAATATGTATAAGTCTCGACCTCTAAGAATATGTATCCAATGAGTCACTTTTTGTAAGGTCAATAGAATAAAGAGACAATAAGTATTTTCCAATTAATACTATACAATGAGACGTTTCGCCCAAGATTGGAGACCTCATCAGTCAAATTGATTAAAGTTTCTAAAAAATGTTATAAATAATATAAAACATTAGAAAGTTTAAATAAGCGGAAAATCAGAGAAAAAACAATGTGTTTATAAAAATAATAAAGAAAAAACATACCTAAGAAGAAAAATGCCAAAAAATGGTCATTGTTGTGTAAGACAGAGTTAAAAATTGTAGTTCAAATTAAATAAAAAAATAATTAGTTCAAATCTGATATTGACATTATTATCTATTTTGTTAATGAAAAAGTTTTCAATAATTTTTCTGCGAGCAATACTATTCTCAACTGAGAGAATTTTAAGATTATCAAAATCAAAATTGTGGCCAAGTTCTAAAAAATGTTCTGAGAGAGCAGTGTGATTAGAAGTGCCCGGATTTCTAATAGAGTTTTTATGTTCGCGTGTGCGAGTTTCAATGCATCTCCCTGTTTCTCCAATGTATGAAATTTTATGATGATAAGGATCTCCAGAATCAAAATTCAAATACCTCCCAGACCAGGATTGCTTTTGAAACCAATCGATTTTTAGAGAATTATGGATCCTTATGATAAGTGTGTCTAAAAATCAAATTTGCGAATTATTTTCAACTTCAATGGTAAACTTAATATTTTAATTAAAAATTTGACACTAATAGTATTAGAAGGTTCAAACTGGAAAACCCT